>CM069160.1:32065491-32126033 GCA_035221665.1 Okamejei kenojei
GTGGGTGGAGAGAGCAGTACCCGTTTCCTGCCTTCTCCCATATCCCCTGAACCTCCCGCAATCTTAAAGAGCCCTATCTAGCTCTCTCTTGAAAGTATCCCGGAACGGCCTCCATGTCCTCTGATGCAGAGAATTCCACAGGACTCACATATATGCGCCTAACCAACCCCACATAAGCACTTCATCAACCCACGGACGTGAGTGCCACAGGTCGGATAGTCGTTGAGGCACGTTCACCTTACTCTTATTGGGAATCGGTATTATTGAGGCCGCTTAAAGCTGGTGGGAACCTCATTAGGGAGAGGGTGACTCGGTTGGCCAGCGGTTGAGTTGCTGCATACACCTAATGCATGCGCTGGTGACCCCGGGTTCGATCACGGACTCGGCTGCTGTCTGGCGTGCGATCAACCCGTTTGCGACCAGGTGTCCGGGAGAGTAATGTAAGAAAAATGTCCATAGTGGGTGTAAGGATAGCGTTATTTAAGTGCAGGGTCCGGGGGCCGTAGGGCATGTTTCCGTGCTATACCTGTAAAAAAAACTCCAAGCCAATTGGTCCTGCCACATGTTTTGGAATCGGCCGGTATACCATAGGTCCAGGCGCTTGCGAGGGTTCCCCCAGAAACTGAAGATCTTCTGACATCGGCCTCTGCGACTGTGACTGTTTCAGCATCAGGGCGTATGGGGGCTTGGGAAGGGACAAATGAGTGTTCTCCCTATCAAAGAGTTGTTTAGGGCTCTGGTGTGACACATCTGGAGTATTGTGTACAATTTTGGTCCTCTAATTTGTAGAGGAGGGGACATCCTGGGGATTGAGGCAGTGTCAGCGTAGGTTCACGAGATTGATCCGGGGTGGCGGGACTGTCTATGTAGGAAAGATTCGAATGATAGGCTTGTATTCAACTGGAGTTTAGAAGGATGACGGGGGATCTTATAGAAACACAGAAATTATAAAGGGGACCTGGAAAGGTAAAGTAAATGATGCAGGAAAAATGTTCCAATGTGGGGCGAGTCCAGAACCAGGGGCCACAGTCTTAGAATAAAAGGGGAGGTATGAAGACTGTGGTGAGAAAAGCACCTTTTTCACCCAGACAGTTGGTGAATTTATGGAATTCCCTACCACAGGGGTCAGTGCAGGCCAAGTCGTCTGGATGGATTTAAGAGGAGAGTGAGATAGAGGTTAGGGGCTGGTGGAACCAAGGGCTATGGGAGGAACGGCAGGCACGGGTTATGGATAGGGGACAATCAACCCATGATCACAATGAAATGTGGTTGCTGGCTCGAAGGGCCGATATGGCCTCCTTCCTGCCCCTATATTTCTATGTTTCTATGTAAAAACGTGGTTAGAACGCCATTGACTCTTCAGCGAGTGATGCCTTTACTTGAAAACAGTGGTTAGTACCTACAATTTGGTGTAGGAAGTTTGCATACTTTTTTATCTCAAATATACAGCCCAAACTGGTTACTGAATTGTAGAGGTAAAAAACCCGAACAAGAGGATGGGTATTCTCGAGGTTTACGATAACATCAATGAAACCGTATGATGAACTTCCTCTGGGGCTTTACCCAGAGTGGAGGTTGGGACAATTCTCACCCTGACTGCAGCACTGAGTCAGAGAACATTAAGGGTGACACGGTGACTCAGCGGTAGAGTTGCTGCCTCACAAACGCCGGAGACCCGGGTTCCATCCTGACTATGGGTGCTGTCTGTACGGAGTTTGTACCTTCCCTGTGACCGCGTGGGTTTTCCACTGGTTTCCTCCCACACTCCAAAGACGCACAGGTTTGCAGGTTAAATGTGAGGGAAGGAACTGCAGAAGCTGGTTTAAACCGAAGATAGGCACAAAAAGCTGGAGTAACGCAGCGGGACTGGCAGCGTCTCTGGAGAGAAGGAATGGGTGGTGTTTCGGGTCGAGACAGGTTCTTCGACACACTGGTCAACCTTCCCTCCATTGACAAACTGTACACTGCCAGGGCCAGGAAGCGAGCCGGTAAGATCATCTCTGAACCCTCTCACCCTGGCCACAAACTCTTTGAATCACTTCCCTCTGGAAGGCGGCTCCGGACTGTCAAAGTAGCCACAGACAGACATAAACACAGCTTTTTTTCCAATGCGTAGTAGCTCTACTCAATAACCAAAAATCTGTAGCCTGTTTTTGCTCTGGTATGTTATTTAATTCACATGTTTAATCAATAATGTTTTATTATTAATGTTTAATGTTTTAAGTGTCATTCTTAACTCTCACTGTATGTCATGTTGTCACTTGCGGGCGGAGCACCAAGGCAACTTCCTTGTATGTGAATACTTGGCCTGTAAACCTATTCATTCAGACATGTTAATTGGCTATGGTAAGAATATGCAATTGTCCCTAGTGTGTAGTATAATGCAAGTGTATGGGGTGATCGCTAGTTGGCGTGGACCCAGTGGGCTGAAGAGCCTGTTTCCACGCTGCATCTCTAAACATAGACCATGAGCCCACAATGTTTGTGACGAACATGATGTCAAATTAAACCGATCTCATCTGCCTGTACATTTAAGGTAGACAAAAATGCTGGAGAAACTCAGCGGGTGAGGCAGCATCTGTGGAGTGAAGGAATGGGCGACGTTTCGGGTCGAGACGCTGCTACGTATAGCTTAGTTTAGATTCATGCAAGGATGCAGGTCCCACGGTGCCAAGCTAAAAGTTCAATTGAGATTTTTTTTTCTAGAGAGTGAAGCTGAAACAAGCATCTGGCTTTTATTTCCCGCATGCAGATTACTGTTTTGAACCACACTGGGACCAAATGAGACTTTTAGGGTACATTAAGCTTTGTCTTCAGCTTCATGAGTAAGTTGCCAGGACTGGAGGGCCTGAGGTACAGGGCGAGGTTAGGCAGGCGAGGACTTTATTCCTTAGAGTGCAGGAGGCTGAGGGGTGATCTTTTAGAGGTGCATAAAATCATGTGGGAATTAGATAGGATGAATGCACATTGCCCTTTACCCAGAGTAGGCCCTAAATATCTTTATACGTGAAATATGTTACCTGGACTATGGAATGCGAGGAGATGTAATGGAGGGGTCTACAAACATTACATTGGTGACATACGGAGAGATAGTAACAGGGACACGCTTATTGCCTGCGCTCCATCCAGTTTCTGAGGGGTTGCGCAATCAGAGGGGAGGCTCAGCTCATCGCTGCCTCACCTCCCATCTCTCCCTGTATTTGCACAGAGCTGAGCAAATTTGGCAATTTTTACTTTAAAAAATGATTGGAATCATACAGAAATGGCATTTATGACAGATCACTGGAAAAATCTTTATATTTCTTTTATTATTATTATTCTTCTTTACTTTTCTTAACAGCTATTTTCATTCGAGTATGACAGGTGAGGCTCTGCCTCCCGTGAACGCATGTCCCTGGAGTAGGGCAATCAAGTACCAGATGACATTGGCTTAAGGTGAGGGCGAACGATTTAATACAAACCTGAAGGGGAACTTTTTTTACCCAAAGGGTGATAGGTTTTTTGGAATGAGTAGCCAGAGCAGGTGTTGAGAAAGGTACTATCACATCATTTGAAAAACATTTGGACAGTTACATGGATAGGATAAGTTTATAGACAATAGACAATAGGTTATAGGCCAAATGCAAGCAGGTGAGACTAGTGTAGATGGGGCACATTGGCCAGCATGGATAAGTTGGGCCAGTGGGCCCGTTTCCACACTATGTAGCTCTATGACTTTTCATATAAACATGGTAAGTGTTGACGAGAGAATATTGGCATTGGTGAGATTTCCAAACCCTGGGGAATTAAGAAAATAACCAGCCTCTGAGTAGCATGATGGTCAATAGACAATAGGTAGAGGAGTAGGACATTCGGCCCTTCGAGCCAGCACCGCCATTTAATGTGATCATGGCTGATCATCCCCATCAGTATCCCGTTCCTGCCTTCACTCCACATACCCTGACTCCGCTATTTTTAAGAGCCCTATCTAACACTCTCTTGAAAGCATCCAGAGAACCAGCTTCCATTGCCCTCGGAGGCAGAGACTTCCACAGACTCAAAACTCTCTGTGAGAAAAGGTGTTTCCTCATCTCCGTTCTAAATGGCTTACTTCTTATTCTTAAACCGATGCCCCTGGTTCTGAATCCCCCAACATCGGGAACATGTTTCCTGCCTCTAGCGTGTCCAGACCCTTAACAATCTTATATGTTTCAATGAGATCCCGTCTCATCCTTCTAAACTCCAGTGTGTACAAGCCCAGCCGCTCCACTCTCTCAGCATATGACAGTCCCGCCATCCCGGGAATTAAACTTGTAAATCTACGCTGCACTCCCTCAATAGCAAGAATGTCCTTCCTCAAATTAGGAACCGGACAAGATGCTTTCTACAGCCTCAGAGTAGAAGGACTGAAGGATCCTCAGAGAGACTCTGAATAGAAACATAGAAAATAGGTGCAGGCCTGCACCGCCATTCAATATGATCATGGCTGATCATCCAACTCAGTATCCTGTACCTGCCTTCTCTCCATACCCCCTGATCCTCTTAGCCACAAGTGCCACATCTAACTCCCTCTTAAATATAGCCAACTGGCCTCAACTACCTTCTGTGGCAGAGAATTCCAGAGACTCACCACTCTCTCTGTGTGAAAAATGTTTTCCTCATCTCGGTCCTAAAGGAATTCCTCCTTATCCTTAATGATGTGATGTGGACTCCCAGATATTTGATGCCGTGACCAATGAAGGCAAGCATGCCGTGCACCATCCTGCCAGCAACCAGAGAGCAGTCCTGAACTAATATCTATCTCATTGGAGACTTGGACTATCTTTGATTGGATTTTGTGTGAGGACGAACTGCAGATGCTGGTTTAAATCAAAGATAGACACAAAAAGCTGGAGTAACTAGTTGCTCTAGTTACTTTGATCGGACTTTACTGGCTTTACCTTGCACTAAATTTCATTCACGATATTCCCTTTATCATATATCTGTACACTGTGGATGGCTCGATTGAAATCATGTATTGTCTTTCCGCTGACTGGATAGACTGCAACAAAAGCTTTTCACTGTACCTCTGTACACGTGACAAACTAATGACACTATCTACTCGCTGCTGGTGCCACGCCCCTCCAACCCACTTCTCCCCCCACTTTGTACCTCTGCACACCCCTTATCTTTCTTATTCCTCATCCACCATTGAGGTTTTAAGGAGGAGGGTTTCTTGACAGAGCAAACAGCCCAAAGTAAGTATTCTCCGCCTCGCTGTTGACGTAGGCCATCGCGCCAGGGCTGACCACGGAGAAGATCTGGTCCCCTTTGGCCAACTTGAAGGCGGCGCCATGGTAGGAGGTGTCGAACCAGGGGTCCGCCTGGTGCTTGTCTTGGCAGGTGGACGCCATTGAGCTGAGCAGGGTCAGTCTGCCTCTGTAGGACGTCGATAGCTTGTGGAGGTTGTGGCTGAGGAAGGAGCGATTGTCTGGGCAGCCACTGTTGTAGAAAGTCACCTGGGCATAGACAAAGTAAAGGCCAGGAATGCTGATGACCAGAGCGTTGCCCCGAAGATCCACTCCCTTCGTCAGCGCTCCTCCTTGCTTCCTCCAGGATATGCTCATACTTCTGTGGGAATTTGGGATGGCTGGAGGTTTGGGAAGGGGGGGGGGGGGAGAGAAAGAGGAGAACAGTCAGAGGTGAATCTCGTTGACGATAGAAAGTAGACAATAGGTGCAGGAGTGGGACATTCGGCCCTTCGAGCCCGCACCGTCATTCACTGTGATCACAGCTGATCATCCCCAATCAGTATTCCGTTCTTGCCTTCTCCCCATTTCCCCTGACTCCGCTATCTTTAAGAGCCCTATCTAGCTCTCTCTTGAAAGTATCCAGAGAACCGGCCTCCACCTCCCTCTGAGGCAGGTAATTCCACAGACTCACAACTCTCTGTGAGAAAAAGTGATTCCTCATCTCCGTTCTAAATGGCTGACCCCTTATTCTTAAACTGTGTGCCCCCTGGTCCTGGACTCCCCCAACATCGGGAACATGTTTCCTGCCTCTAGCGTGGCCAAACCCTTAATAATCTTATGTGTTTCGATAAGATCCCCTCTCATCCTTCTAAACTCCAGAGTGTACAAGCCCAGCCGCTCCATTCTAACAGCATATGACAGTCCCGCCATCCCGGGAATTAACCTTGTAAACCTACGCATTTTGGGAGGTTGAGAGGAACAGCATCTCACCACTCTTCCCACGCATTCTTGAGAGGAGATCTTATAGAAACATATAAAATTCTTAAAGAATTGGACAGGCTTGATGCAGTTTTGGTCCCCTAATTTGAGGAAGGACATTCTTGCTATTGAGGGAGTGCAGCGTAGGTTCACAAGGTTAATTCCGGGATGGCGGGACTGTCATATGCTGAAAGAATGGAGCAGCTGGGCTTGTACACTCTGGAGTTTAGAAGGATGAGGGGGGATCTTATTGAAACATGAGATTATTAAGGGTTTGGACATGCTAGAGGCGGGAAACATGTTCCCGATATTGGGGGAGTCCAGAACTAGGGGTCACACAGTTTAAGAATAAGTAGTAGGCTATTTAGCACTGCAATGTGGAAACACCTCTCCACCCAGAGAGTTGTGAATCTGTGGAATTCTCTGCCACAGAAGACAGTGGAGGCCAATTCACTGGATGTTTTCAAGACTTAGTTCTTGGGGGTAAAGGAATATGGGGAAAAAGCAGGAACGGTGTACTGATTTGAGGTGATCACCCATGAACATATTGAATGGCGGTGCGGGGTCAAAGGGCCGAATGGCCTGCTCCTGCATCTATTTTTCTATGTTTCACTACCACTTGCTCGAACTTTGTGTTATGAAACTCCAACTACTATAAGCAGGAAAAGGTGCAGGGAAGATTTATAAGGATGTTGTCAGGACTTGAGGGCCTGAGCTACAGTCCCCTGCTGTGCACGATTAGACATACATGACTTGGACATCAGCCCGGACGTGTTGGTTCGCTAGTTTGCAGATTATTTGAGTACAAGAGCAGGGAGGTTCTACTGCAGTTGTACAGGGTCTTGGTGAGACCACACCTGGAGTATTGCGTACAGTTTTGGTCTCCTAATCTAAGGAAAGACATTCTTGGCATAGAGGGAGTACAGAGAAGGTTCACCAGACTGATTCCTGGGATGGCAGGACTTCCATATGAAGAAAGACAGGATAGACTCGGCTTGTACTTGCTGGAATTTAGAAGATTGAGGGGGGATCATATAGAAACTTACAAAATTCTTAAGGGGTTGGACAGGCTAGATGCAGGAAGATTATTCCCGATGTTGGGGATGTCCAGAACAACGATTCACAGTTTAAGGATAAGGGGGAAGTATTTTAGGACCGAGATGAGAAAATCATTTTTCACACAGAGAGTGGTGAATCTGTGGAATTCTCTGCCACAGAATGTAGTTGAGGCCAGTTCTTTGGCTATATTTAAGAGGGAGTTAGATATGGCCCTTGTGGCTAAAGGGATCAGGGGGTATGGAGAGAAGGCAGGTACAGGATACTGAGTTGGATGATCAGCCATGATCATATTGAATGGCGGTGCAGGCTCGAAGGGCTGAATGGCCTGCTCCTGCACCTAATTTCTATGTTTCTATGTAAACTCCAGAGTGTACAAGCTCAGCCGCTCCATTCTCTCTGTATATGAAAGTCCCGCCATCCCGGGAATTAACCTGGTAAACCTATGCTGCACTCCCTCAATGGCAAGAATGTCCTTCCTCAAATTAGGGGACCAAAACTATGCACACAATACTCCAGGTGTGGCCTCAATCTTGGCATCATGTGCAGTACAGGAATGGGCCCTTCAGCCCACAATTTTGGTGCTGTGCATGATGCAAAGATGAACTGATGTCATCTGCCTGTACATGATCCATATCCCTCTATTACCTGCACCTCCATGTGCCTGTCCAAGAGCCTCGACTGCCACTATTGTATCTGCCTCCACCACCACCTCTGCCAGTGCATTCCGGACACCCACCACTCTCCCTGTGAAAAACCGTGCCCTAAATGCCCAACATAGACAAAACAGACTTGGCTAATGAAGTACGGTTATAATTATGATCATGAGAAACAGGCCCTTCGGCCCACCAGTCGAGTCCGCGCCGGCCAGCGATCCCCGCACATTAACACTATCCCTCACACACAAGGGACAATTTACATTTACACCAAGGCCAATTAAACTACAAACCTGTACGTCAAGAGTCAAGAGTGTTTTATTGTCATATGTCCCAGATAGAACAATGAAATTCTTACTTGCTGCACCACAACAGAATATAATACATGTTATAAAACCGAACATCTCGGAGAAAAAACACGCAGGTCACGGGAAGAACTTACAAACTCCGTGGACAAGAGCCTCTTTCAATTTTATGAAATAGATGGGAGAGAGCTGGTAAAGCGAGGTGAAGTGAAGAAATTGGGGCAATAAATGGCAAGAGATACGTGAATTTGGGTGATGATGCCAGACGGATGGATATTTCTGTTGCTGATGGTGAAGGGGAGAAAAGTTGCATCACTGGAATCTGAACAGAGAGAATGTGCTGGGTGCTAAGTAGGAAGCGTCGGGGGATCAGCGGTTGGAGAAGGGGAACAACATGGTGAGGGGGACTGGGGATGAAAATAAATACCTGTGTGGAAGAATTGGATGAACAGGGGAATAAGGTTTACCTGAAGGGGATAAGGTTGCATCGTGGCTTGGTTCAGCAACTTGGGCACACTGGAGAGGAAAAGACTACAAAAAGTAGTATACACTGCCCAGTCCATCATCGGCTCTGACCTCCCTTCCATCGAGGGGGTCTATCGTAGTCGCTGCCTCAAAAAGGCTGCCAGCATTATCATGGACCCACACCATCCTGGCCACACACTCATCTCCCTGCTACCTTCAGGTAGAAGGTACAGGACCATGAAGACTGCAACAACCAGGTTCAGGATTAGCTACTTCCCCACAGCCATCAGGTTACTAAACTTGGCTCGGACAAAACTCTGAACATGTATAGCCCATTTTACTTCGGAGTCACGTGAATGACTACGTGAAGAAGACCCCGCCTGGGCATGCTCGGCATTACGTTGAAACTCCGACTAGGTGGAGAGCGCAGCACCCACCAGCGTAAGTTTAACCTCAGGTAAGTCGCTGTTGAACTTTCTTGCGAGTGGGTTTAAACTCTATAAGTCGGCAGAGCCAGCTAGAGTGCTGATGTATTTTGAATTTTTTTTTTTAAACTCTGTAACTCTGGCTCGAAATACAGAGCCAGCTAGAGTGAATGTATTTTTAAACTGCATAATTGAATAGAACTGGCTGGAACCGCAGTTTCCAATTTAGATCGGAACGGGAGATAAGGGCTGCTTTAATAATAAAAATAATAATAATAACTTTATTACGGACTCAAGGTCCAGACAAGGGGCAACATTACATTAAAAATGCATTGCATATCAAATATCATAAATATATATCAAATCATGGTAAATCACATAAAAACATCATAATTTATATATTTAAAAAAACCCCACAGTACTTAAGTTAAAAATCCAGAGTAAAAAATGAGTACAACGAGACAACGATACCAGTGTCTCCGCAACTGGGATTCGTAGCGTGTAGTGCTAACCCTTATGTTTGTCAAGGCCACAATAAACACATCTTTAGAGTCATTTATCCTGCAAATGAATTTCTACATGTGGTGTCTTAGGATAGCTTCTAAAATACTGAATCCTGCAGCCACATACATATTACTGGCACTACATCATCTTGGTTGCCTTAGCAGTGTTCTCATGGCATCGTATATGCAACCTTTAGTCTCTGCATACTTGTCTTTAAATAGTTCAACCACAGATGCACAGTGTAGAGGGGTGTGCAGTATGCTCTAAATAGCAACACCTTCACCACATCTGCACACGCACCAAATTTACGCAAGAGGATATTCGCCTGTACATACAGCATGCGTCATTGCCTATAAATATCCTCATCATCTGTCATTTGTTCTGTAATAATATGCCCTAGATATTTTATCTTATTACAGACACTAAGATTGTTGTCAGACAATTTAAAATCAGGATATTTTAGGCTTTTATCCTCTTTGGTTCTACAGACCATAACAGCACTCTTACTAGCATTATATTTAATGTCATGTTCCAAACCGTACACGGAACATGCAGTAAGGAGCTGCTGGAGACCAGTGCTAGATGGACTAAAGACCACAAGATCATCTGCTTACATAATATGGTTCACTAAAATATTACCAATCACGCACCCAGTGTTACAGGCTTTCAATTGTTTAGACAGATCATCAATATACAGATTAAAAAGGACTGGGGACAAAATTCCCCCTTGTCTAACACCATTGCTAACCCAATGGGGCTGAGACCCTATTGCCCCATTTTATTTGCATAGTCTGGTGGGCATACCAGTAGGCCAGTATTCTCACAATGTATTTGGGCACCCCTCTTTGACGCATTTTACCAAACAGCTTTCTGTGATTAACACGGTCAAAGGCTTTGGAAGCATCAATAAAGCACATAAGGATTGAAGAGTTTTTGCCTCTATATTTGTTTACAATCTCCTTTAGGGCATATATGCATAAGACAGTGCCATGTTCAGCTTTGAAGCCAAACTGGTTATCTGTGGAGTTAACAAACTCATGTATTCTATCCAGCAGAACGCTTTCTAAGACTTTTGACAATATTCTGGCTAAAGATATGGGCCTGTAATTATTTAGACTGCCTACTTTACCCACTTTGTCCTTAATAACCGGCACTAACAGGACAGACAACATTGAGTCTGGTAACATGCCATGCCTTTAAAAGCCGGTTCCCGCTTATTTACCGCTATTTAGATCGGGTTTGGAGATAACGGCTGTGCTAAATGCCAGCTCCAAATGCCCAGTAATTGTAAAATAAAGTCTGCTCTGAATATATGTTACCAGATGCAGTTTTCTTTATGGAAATGTATATAACCCTGTGTGATACTGAGGTTAATACAAATATTCTGCAAGCAGAATGTGCCTGTCAAAATTACAATTTTAAACATTTATGGTTTATGCACAAATACAAAACAGTAAAGAAGTAACTCTCCTCCAAGAATTTGGGGAGGCTGGAAATGGAGAAAATGCTCCACACTTGACTTAGTCAAGGGTTCTTGACCCAGGTATGTCTTCCTGTAAGGCAGGCTCCAAAGGAGTTTCCATACGCTGAGTATGGTGCCTATGAAAATGGGATTCTGATTCTCCAGTACCTTGGTTAGGTCTGGATGAGATCCCTAGAGCAAGATAAAATGCTCCAAATTCTAATCAATCAAGGGTTCTAAAGCCCCATGAGATTCTAAGGCAGGCTCCAAAGGAGTTTCCATACACTGAATATGGTGCCTATAAAGAATGAGAATCTCATCCACTGGTGCCTTGTTTAGGTCTGGATGAAGTCTCCTAGAGCAAAGACTCGGGAGTACCAGGGCAGGATGAAACTGACCGTGAAGCTGGTGTCCCTACTTATGTGTATACACCAGAGCACAATAGAAATGCTCCGGGTGTTCCCGATGTAGCAGCAAGTTTTGCTATATCAGTATGGACTGCTGAGGCTATGGATGAACCTGGCGGCCAACATTATTTGGTTTCTCACCTACTCCAAGAAACTGTTGTGACTGAAACAGTAAAAAATATATAAAACACCCGTCTATTGTGCCTCGCTCAGGGTACCAACAGTAACTCAGTAATTGGGCACCCATGAGTGTAACGATGCGAGGACAGGAAATGTGTTCCATCATGTCCTCTAGCTGATATTCAGTTGGCATCACTGCATTTGAGGAAGACATGCATGGGTCGATAATGTCCAATATTTTTAAGACATGCTTGCGTTACTCTACAATGCATATTCGAACCCAATGTTATGATGAAAATTGCCATTTGGCTAACATTATACCCAAAAAATGCAGGATTATGTGGGCAAGCTATAACCAGATTTATGATTGATGAAAAACTGGCCAAAGAATTAAGGATGTTTGCCTTATAAAACTTCTCATCCCTGCTTTGAGAAAACAAACAGGTTTAATACGAACCCCTATATTAAGAGAAGGAGATCTTCTGGTTCATTTACGGAAGTACAGAAATGTCATTCCATCACACATGGAATTTCTGGGAAACAGCCTCTGGTTGGTTGTAAGATTACAATTGTTTTGTAATTCTGCATTAACTCTGATCGGCTTGGTGTTTGAATGTACCAGGAACTCGTCAGGTAGAGATAATATATCCCAGACACAAGTATGGGGGTTGCTGAGTCATTCTGGGACTCACAAACCTAAATTTATAGTTCAGTATAGGCATTTTAAAAAAGTACACATCAACACTGTAATGAAGTTGTTATCACAAGACTGCTATATGGCTATTATTAGACCTAAAAAAGATGCCTTATTATTCAGGTACATAAATTAATTGGATGGGTCAGCTGAAGGAATTACCTAATGGGTTAAATTCAGCCCTCAGATTGCTCACACAATTATTGAAACCAGCACTGGTGTTAATGAAGGCTTAGAATCACATTATCTAGAGGATATGTTAATTGTAAATGGGAGACAGCTGAAGAACTGGGTTAAGACAACCATAAGCCTATTGAAAGGCTAAGGTTCTATACATCCAAACAACATGTAAGTTACAGGCATCCCAAACAATTGATTATTTGGGGTTTGTCATTAATACAGTTGATATGTCAGTAACTTTACCAAGAATTAAGGTTGGGGATGTTACAAATGCCTGCACTTGTCTTGGTAAAAAACATTATCCCACCATCCAAAAGTAGCTACGGTCACTGGTAAATGGATAGTGGTAAAGTAAAGTGATCAAATTCTGCCAGGACCAGAAAATAAGGGTAAAAAGCGTGCAGGTCATTGATTGGGTCCATACAGTTACCAACTAAAAAGGTTGAGCTGAATTGCAATGATGGATTCTCAATGTTGCACATGTTACTAGAAGTAAAAATGTGCTTGTTCAGTAGTCTTCAGTGGTATTACAGACTGATGGGAGTGCTCTCGGATGGGGAGCCAAGGACAGCGACACCAGTCGTGGTGGTCGATGGACTGTCCAAGTCGATTAATTCTCCAAACACATGGTATGAATTATTTTGAGTTATTGGGGGCGTTTTATGCATTGATAGCTGTTTGTTCTACAATAAAGAACTTACATGTAGATAATCTATCTTACGAGTAGATAATACCACAGCTGTGGGAGAAGACAATATTGTGGTAAGACAACAGATCACGAAAGTTCAATGACAATACAGAATGAATGTTAAAATTCAAAAAGTTTAAAAAGATTGTCAGACAGTATGAGTACCAAATGTTGATCTGTTGTGTCTGGATTAAATGTCCAGTGGTCTAAATGTGTCTCATGGGAGCCAGACCCAGGAGCATTAGCGGTGGATGCATTCTCGCTACATTGGGGAAGTATAGTCTTTTATGTTTTCGCCATTTTGCTGAATTAGGCAATGTGACACCAAAATAGAGCAAGTCTCCACCGCAGGCATTTGGTGGTTCCAAACTGGTATTGCTTCTCGGCCTTTTGGCTAAGATCAAGTGTAGTATCTGTCCTTATCAGTTTAATATCTGATACGTCCCTTATCTAGGGACCATTACTACACAGCCATTGTTCCCATTGGTGCTCAGAATGATGATTCAGACATTCATGACAAATCCCAGGTGCAATAATTGTTGGTACATCCAGTAACAGCAGAAGTCATTCATTATATGACCGTATTAATTGTTAATCTGCAGGTTCTGAAGGAATGTCGGATAGGACCATGGATGTCATTACTGCAGCTTGGAGATATAGCACTAAGAAACACTATATGTTTCATATAAGGAATGGGAAATCTTTTGTATACGGTCAGATATATGTTATGCAAAACATATCGGATGTATTGGAGTGCTTTGTCCTCCTATTTAGGACAATTTTCAGAATGACAATTTATCGGGTCTCATCCGTTAATATCCCGATTTATGAGAGGAATTTTAATAAAATCTTACCAAACCCAGATATACAGAAATCTGGGATGTCAGTATAGTTCTCACATTGCTTCGGCAATGGACTCCAATTACGTCACTATCTTTTCAGAAGTTAATATTTAAAGTGGTTATGCTCATGCCATTAAGATCAGCACAATGAGTACAAACATTACAAATGTTGTGGTTACATTGCATGCAGTTGTCTGCAGACAAAATGACATTTTATGTCAATGATCTAAGCAAGCAAAGCAAGCCAAGAAAAGCTGGAACCAATGTAATCTTTAAGACATACTCTGTCAACTAAACATTGTGTGTGGTTAAGCATCTGATTTAATATATATTGAATTAAGAGTCTCCAAGATTGTGAGACACCAATGTTCACTACCCACAAGAAACATACAAAAAAGTGACAGTACAAACTATTTCTAGATGGATAAAGAGGTTCTGGATTAACTGGAGTAGACACTGATGTGTTTAAATCTCACTCCACAAGGGCGGTATCAATGTCCGTGGCAAAGGTGCAGGACATGCCACTCGACCAAATTCTGGAGAATGCAGGATGGTCTAAAGAGGAACTTTTCTAGATTTTATGATAAACCTGTTGTCATAGTGCCAGGGTTGCACATGCTGTGTTGGGTTCTGTTCAAATTGTTTGCTTTGATGCATATCATTTGTTGTAAATTCCCCAGGGATAGAGGGGTTATTACTTTTCTTTTTATTATTATTATTAAAATATTAAAATATTTATTGCATAATTTCAAGCAATATATATTATTTACTCTCTACTGTGTAAACTCAAGCAGTGTGTCGTATGGAATGATCTACGGCATGAAAATCACAGAGCTTCCAAATCTTCACGTAGTCACTCGCGTGATTCCGAAGTAAAATAGTAAGATTAAACGAGAACTTACCAGTTTGAAGTTTGATCGCTATTTTATGAGGAGTTACGATGAGGGATTACGTGCCCTCCACTCCCAACCCTCATAATATAAATGATCTTCTGGTAGTTCTAGTCTATGTAAGCCTTACTATCTTACTCCGGCTATTGGTTCTGTGTTTTTCACGGCGCTGCTTTGAAGTATGCCGAGCACACGCCAGGCGGGGTCTTCTTCACGTAATACCTCATCGTAACTCCTCATAAAATTATGATCAAACTTCAAACTGGTAGGTTCTCGTTTAATCTTACTATTATCTGTTATTTGCACTTGATCAGTTTATTTATTCATTTGTGTATATATTTATATAATGGTATATGGACACACTAATCTGTTCTGTAGTCATGCCTACTATGTTATGTTGTGCTGAAGCAAAGCAAGAATTTAATTGTCCTATCAGGGACACATGACAATAAACTCTCTTGAATCTTGAATCTTGGGTTGTAGGGTGCTCAAAAAGGTGCTCATTTTCCCTCCCAACTGATTTGTTTCTATCAGCCCTGAATTACTGGGAATTCTGCATTTATTTCAGACTGTGATCCACTATTTTGTGATTGTGCTATTACACTGAATCAAAGTGAAAATGTAACTCCTTACCTTCAGAAATATCAAACTGTCCGTTTGATTTATCTGCCCCTGTAGCTTTAAGAGTTGTTTTTGAATAGAGGTTAACTGCTCTTGAATCACTCGTAGATTATTATCCATTGGATTTAGAACACTCTCCTCTTCTTCCAGGAGTTCCTTGTGAAAGAGCCGTACTTTCTCATTGAGAATTTGGTGCAGTTCAGCAAATATCGACGTGATGTAGGTCAACTGGTTCTGTGACTGTTCCTGTCAAATGAAAGATGAAGATCAATAATATTGAGCCTGGAATCTAAGACAACAGCACAAGATCAGAGATGGGAAACTGGAAACCTTACCCGAACTGCAGAAATCTTCTGTTTCTGCTGCTGCTCCATTTCCTCCATCACGGATTTATTTTTTGTGAGAGTCTCTAAGGATGTTTTAATCTGCTCCTGGGATTGAGATTCAGATTCAGTGAGTAAAAGAATTAGACCAGACGGAACCAATGAAGTGTAGACACGGAACTGCACATGAAAGTTTACAAAAAGACTCAAACTGATGGAGAACTCATTGGGTCAGAAAGCATATCAGCAGAGATCCGCAGGTTGTCTCACCTGGGAGGGTTGCTGGAGTCCCTGCATGGATGTGAGGGAGAAGGTATAGGGACAGGTGTTTCATCTCCAGCGGTGGCTGGGGCTGGGGCAAGTAACTGGGAAAAGGGCTGGTTTGGGTGGGAGGCTGTGTGAACCGGACAGTCGCTGTGGGATTGTGGTCTGCAAAAGGCTGAAAGGAAAAATCATCAGCTAATGAAATTCTGCTTGTTTTTACCTTGTAGTTTTCAACAGCTTCTTGAATCGGCATGAAACTGTGAGTCTTGTCGGTTTCACAAAACAGCTTCAGTTCTTCCTGATGTGTCTCGCAGTGAAGTTTACTTACCTTCTCTTCCGTGCTCAGGCTCAGTGCTCGAGCTTTCTCAGTCATACTCGTCAAGGCCCGATTTACTTTGAGGGTGCGGTCTGTCATCTCTCTATACACCGGGGGTACACATAGTCCTCCGCCACCTTCGCCACCTCCAACGTGATCCCACCACTTGCCACATCTTCCCATCTCACCCCCCTCTGCCTTCCGCAAAGATCGCTCCCTCCGCAACTCCCTTGTCAATTATTCCCTTCCGTCCCGCTCCACCCCTTCCCCAGGCACTTTCCCTTGCAACCGCAAGAGATGCTACACTTGTCGCTTTACCTCCCCCCTCCACTCCATTCAAGGACCCAAGCAGTCGTTCCAGGTCCGACCTACACCTCCTCCAACCTCATCTATTGCATCCGCTGCTCTCAATGTCAACTGATCCATGTCGGTGAGACCAAGCGGAGGCTTGGCGATCGTTTCGCCGAACACCTTCGCTCGGTCCGCAATAACCAACCCGACCTCCCGGTAGCTCAGCACTTCAACTCCCCCTCCCATTCCGTATCTGACCTCTCTGGCCTGCGCCTCCTCCATGGCCAGAGTGAGCAACACCGCAAATTGGAGGAACAGCACCTGATATTCCGCTTGGGAAGTCTGCATCCTCTTGGCATGAACATAGAATTCTCTCAATTCTGTTAACCCTTGCTGTATCCTCCCCTTCCTACCTCTCCCTCAGCCCTCGGGCTCCACCCCCTCATTTTTCCTTTCTTACCCCCCGCCTCTCCCCCACCCCCATCAGTCTGAAGATAGCTTTTGGCCCGAAACGTTGCCTATCTCCTTTGCTCCATAGATGCTGCTGCACGCGCTGAGTTTCTCCAGCATTTTGTGTACACTTGATTTTCCAGCATCTGCAGTTCCTTCTTTAACCCAAAGTTCTCCCCTCTTTGTCCCAATACTGTGTGATACAGGAACGGCAGAAGTTGTGTCCACACATCCAGTATAACCGGATTGGTGAAGAAATCCAGCAAATGGGACAAGTCGCGTCCTCGGTTAAACTCTGGATCTGGTGTTTCAAAGCCATTTTAACTCCGACTACTTCCTGCTTCAAAATCCTTCCCCCTTCAGGAAGCTGCCAACCCGCACAGAACCGCAGGTGTCTAATGCGCTGCAGTGTGCAGGGGATTGATTCTGTGTTGAATAATGATGTATTGCTGCGAGTGTTCAGGGCGAAGAGCCTCTGCCAATCTCCCACTGAATTCACATCAGCAAGAGGCTGCTAACACAATAAATGAGTGACCATGACAGGAACCAGGCGGACGAGCGCTGGGCAGTCTAACGAAGGGCAGAAAGGAAATGGGAATATATGAAGTTATCTCTAAGTAGTGTGAAACGGTGGTTAAACATCAACTTAGAGCAACTGCTGGCAAAATAATGTCTCCAATAAAATAGGGGACCCGGAGAGAATATTCCGTTATGAGATTTGGTTGCATAAAAAGTAGGAAAGAGAATAGTCTGTAACTGCGTGGAACACAATCATCTTCCTGGTGAAAGTCGTCTCGATTTCCACTGGCCTTCCAGTGCTGAAGGTCCTTAACATTCAGGGCCGGCCTTAAGCCAATTGGACCAATTGCTCCCAATTGGGCCCTGCGCAAGGGTAATCTACTCTAGGCTCGGGTAGTAATCTACTCTCGGCTCGGGTGGAGGGGGGAGAGAGGGGTGGAGAGAGAGTAGTGTGGTGGACGGGGGTACGAGGGGGAATGGAGAAGGGGGAGAGTGGCTATTTCGCCCGCAATACCCGTATGAGCTGAGGAGGTGAATTTCTGCCCAAAAGGCCCATGCCCGGCCAGAAAAAGTACAGAAAACGTGCCTTCGGCCTACCTAAAACCACACATTTTGGCCCACAAGGCCCCTATTCACCCAGAAGCTATTTTTTTTTCCCCACAATGCCCGTATTAGCAGTGGAGGAGAATTTCAGCTGAAAAGCCGCATGCCAGGCCAGGAAAAGTCCAAAAAAATGCATTTTTCCTACCTGAAACCACACATTTCGGCCCACAAGGCCCCTATTAGCCCAGAAACTTGTCCATTTTACCTGAACTACCCATATTAGCCCAGGAGAAGCGTTTCAGCCCAAAGGGCCCCTGCCAGGCCAGGAAATGCCCAAAAAATGTGCCTTCGGCCTACCTACCTGAAACCACTAATTTTGGCCCACAAGGTCTCTATTAGCCCATAAACCAGTGAATTTTGCCCGGAATGCGCGTATTAGCCCAGGAGAAGCATTTCCGCCCAAAGGGGCCATGCCAGGCCAGGAAAAGTAGAAAAAAAGGTGTCTTGGCAGCCTACCTGAAACCACTAATTTTGGCCCACAAGGTCTCAATTATCCCAGAAAACAGTAAATTTGTCCCGTATTCGCCCTGGAGGAGCATTTCAGCCCAAAGGGCCCATGCCAGGCCAGGAAAAGTCCCCAAAAAAAGTCTTTCACTTCACTTCACTCAGATTTCACTAAAAATCTTTTTTTAATATTAAGAGTCCCTTCGGCACATCATTCACCTGTACTAGCTCAGGAGGAGTCCTTTTGGCCCATCGGGCTTGTCTCGATTTCCACTGGCCTTCCAGTGCTGGAGGTCCCTGACATTCAGGGCCGGCCTTAATTCAATTGGACCAATTTCTCCCAATTGGGCCCTACGCAAGAGTAATCAACTCTCAGCTCGGATAGATGTACCCCGAGTGGAGGGGAGAGAAAGGGGTGGAGAGAGAGGAGAGAGAGGAGATGGGTGGAGGGGGGTACGAGTGGGAATGGAGAAGGGGGAGAGTGGCTCTTTTGCCCGCAATACCCGTATGAGCCGAGGAGGAGAATTTCGGCCCAAAAGGCCCGTGCCAGGCTAGGAAAAGTCCAGAAAACATGCCTTCGGTCTAACTGAAACCTCACATTTTGGCCCACAAGGCCCCTATTCACCCAGAAGCTATTTATTGTTGCCCACAATGCCCGTATTAGCAGTGGGGGAGAATTTCAGCTGAAAGGGCCCATGCAAGGCCAGGAAAAGTCCAATAAAATGCATTTTTCCTACCTGAAACCATGCATTTTGGCCCACAAGGCTCCTATTAGCCCAGAAACTTGTCCATTTTACCCGAAATACCCATATTAGCTCAGGAGAAGCGTTTCAGCCCAAAAGGCCCATGCCAGGCCAGGAAAAGCCCAAAAAATGTGCCATCGGCCTACCTACCTGAAACCACTTATTTTGGCCCACAAGGTCCCTATTAGCCCATAAACCAGTCCATTTTGCCCGAAATGCCCGTATTAGCCCAGGAGGAGCATTTCCGCCCAAAAGGGTCATGCCAGGCCACGAAAAGTAGAAAAAAAGGTGTCTTTGGCAGCCTACCTGAAACCACTAATTTTGGCCCACAAGGTCTCAATTATCCCAGAAAACTGAATTTGTCCCACATTCGCCCAGGAGGAGCATTTCAGCCCAAAAGGCCCATGCCAGGCCAGGAAAAGTCCCCAAAAAAGTGTCTTTCACTTCACTTCACTTCACTCTGATTTCACTAAAAAGTTTTTTTAATATTCAGTGTCCCTTCGGCACATCATTCACCTGTACTAGCTCAGGATGAGTCCTTTTGGCCCATCGTGCTTGTATTAGCCCTCAGGCCTCAGTGTATGATGAACATAATAACCACAACAGTCAAGTGTGTGATTTGATTGACATTAATTTCATTGGAATACCACTTTAATAAAACTTGGCTCCATTTCCGAGCAAAAGTCCTTGATTTTTCTGCAGCAGCAGCAGCCGCCAGAGTCTTGCAAAGCTCCCTGTGAGAGAGATCCAGGATACTCTATCAAGGTCCTTTCCTCATTCATTCTTTAAATCTATGGTAAAAAAGAGGAAAAATGTTTAAAATGATCTCTCTCCCTTCTCTCTTGCAGAGATCCCCTCCTGTTTAGGACTGTGATCAGTTTCTTGTCGGTTTCACAAAACAGCTTCAGTTCTTCCTGATGTTTCTCGCAGTGAAGTTTACTTTCCTTACCTTCCGTGTTCAGGATCAGTGCTCGAGTTTTCTTAGCGATACTCGCCAAGCCCAATTTACTTTGAGGGTGCGATCTGTGATCTCCTCTCTGCACACCAGGCAATAGTTTGTCCCCTCTTTGTCCCAACTCTGTGTGATACAGGAGCGGCAGACGTTGTGCCTGCACTCCAGTATAACCTGATTGGTGAAGAAATCCAGGTAAATTTGATCAATTTAGAAAGTGGAATACATATTTGGAAACAAATAAAGAAAACATTAAAACTAAAATCTACACCAATATCCCTTACCATTGTAAACAACGTTACATTTAAACCTACAATGATGGATAAAGGCTTTTTACAATGGAAGAACAAGGGAATTATTAAGATGGGTGATCTCTATAAGGAAAACTCTTTCCTTTCATTTCAAGATTTACAACAAATTTATGGACTACACTCTAAAGATTATTTTAGATATTTACAAATCAGAGACTTTGTTAAAGCAAACACACAGGAACTTAGAAATAGAAAGATAGAAATTTTAGATGAATGCTTAAATAAACATCCGAATACAGAAAAAATGATTTCATATATATATAACATCTTATTGGAAAGTGATGTCCCATCAACAGAAATATATAGACAATCTTGGGAAAATGAACTAGGCCAATTTATTAGACCAGAAGTATGGGATGAAAGTTTACAACATATACACCATTGTTCGTTAAATGCTAAACACTCTCTTATACAGTTTAAAATACTACATAGACTACATTATTCAAAATCCAAACTACATAACATATTTCCAAAAGTATTTCCCATATGTGATAAATGTTAACATTTAGAAGCTAATCTGTCACATTCATTTACAAACTGTGTAAAAATTACAAAATTCTGGATAGAAATATTTGGGATAATTTCGAATGTTGTTAATATAATTTTCACCCCTGATTCAAAGTTAATAATACTAGGAATACTGGAAACAGACCAATTAATAACAACGAATCAAATAACCTTTATTGATTATGGTTTAATAATTGGGAAAAAATTAATATTAAAATTCTGGAAAGGCCCTACATCCCCCACAATCAAAATGTGGAATACAGAAATGTCGGAGACACTCCATCTGGAGAGATTGAGGCTTGTCCTAATGGACAGGTTGGATCTCTTCAGAGGGATATGGTCTCCATATATTGAATATTTACAGGGTCAAAGTGGCTCAGTGCGAGGGCTTGACTGAGGCCTGAATAATAGAATGGATGAAGAAGTATACATAATAAATCATGCTTATATCTCCAATGACGGATTAATGATTAATACTCCATTCGCTTTCATATTTTCTATATTATTTCTCTCTATCTTTTCTTACTTTATAAAAAATTAAAAAAGTGAATAGAAGCATAAAGTCTTAAATCTTAATATTAATATTAATATTAATAATATTATGAAAGTATCTAATAATGTATTTTCATTAATGTAAAATAATGCATTTTTCATCAATATGTTTCTACAATAAAAATATTTAACAAAAAAACAAATCCAGATAAATGGGATAAGTTGTGATCTCGGTTAAACTCTGGATCTGGTGTTTCGAAGCCATTTGAACTCCGAGTACTTCCTGCTTCAAAATCCTTCCCCCTTCAGGAAGCTGCCAACCCGCACAAAACCGCAGGTGTCTAATGCGATGCAGTGCGCGGGGAATGGATTCTGTGTTGAATAATGATGTTTTGCTGCGAGTGTTCAGGGCGAAGAGCCTCTGCCAATCTCCCACTGATTTCACATCAGCAAGAGGCAGCTAACACGTTAAACGAGTGACCATGACAGGAACCAGGCGGACGAGCGCCGGGCAGTCTAAGGAAGGGCGGAAAGGAAATGGGAATATATGAGGTTATCTCTAAGTAGCGTGAAACGGTGGTTGAACATCAACTTAGTGCAACTGCTGGTAAAATAATGTCTCCAATAACATAGGGGTCCTGCAGAGAATATTCAGTTTTGAGATTTGGTTGCATATAAAGTAGGAAAGAGAATAATCTGTAACTGCGTGCAACACATTCATCTTCCCGGTGAAAGTCATCTCGATTTCCACTGGTCTTCCAGTGCTGAAGGTCCCTGACATTCAGGGCCGGCCTTAAGCCAATTGGACCAATTGCTCCCAATTGGGCTCTGCGCAAGAGTAATCTACTCTCGGCTCGGGTAGATGTATCCCGAGTGGAGGGGGGAGAGAGGGGTGGAGAGAAAGTAGAGGGGTGGAGGGGGTTGTGAGGACGAATGGAGAAGGGGGAGAGGGGCTCTTTTGCCCGCAATACCCGTATCAGCTGAGGAGGAGAATTTTGGCCCAAAAGGCCCGTCCCAGGCCAGCAAAAGTCAAGAAAATGTGCCTTTGGCCAACCTGAAACCACACATTTTGGCCCACAAGGCCCTTATTCGCCCAGAAGCTATTTCCTTTTCCACACAATGCCCGTATTAGCCGCGGAAGAGAATTTCAGCCGAAAAGGCCCATGCCAGGCCAGGAAATATCCAAAAAAATGCATATTTTCTACCTGAAACCACGCATTTCGGCCCACAAGGCCCCTATTAGCCCAGAAACTAGTCCATTTTACCCAAAATATCGATATTAGCCGAGGAGGAGCATTTCAGCCCAAAAAGCCCCTGCCAGGCCAGGAAAAGCCCAGAAAATGTGCCTTCGGCCTACCTACCTGAAACCACTAATTTTGGCCCACAAGGTCCCTATTAGCCCATAAACCAGTCCATTTTGCCCGAAATGCCCGTATTAGCCCAGGAGAAGCATTTCCGCCCAAAAGGCTCATGCAAGGCAAGGAAAAGAAGAAAAAAAAGTGCCTTTGGCAGCCTACCTGAAACAACTAATTTTGGCCCAGAAGTTCTTTATTAGTCCAGAAAACAGTCCCTTTACCCATATTATCCTTGGAGGAGCATTTCAGCCCAAAAGGGCCATGTTCGGCCAGGAAAAGTAGAAAAAAAGGTGGAGGGAGAGTAGAGGGGTGGTGGGAGAGTAGAGGGGTGGAGGGAGAGTAGAGGGGTGGAGGGGGGTTTGAAGGGGGGATGGAGAAGGGGGAGAGGGGGAGGTGGGTCGTTCCCTCAAGATCCCGGGGCAGCGCTCCCGCCCCCAGTCGCCGTACTTCATGCACACAGCCCCAGCTCCACCCCTCTCCCTCGCTGGGGAGACGCTGTGAACAATACAGGGAGGGATGGGCCGGGGGTTGGAGCAACTTTTAGAAACCTCGGCCTCAGCTCACACCCGTCCGCCCGGACCCCGGCAACCGCTCTTGCCGCCGGCCCACTCCCTTCCTTCTCTCCTTCCCTTCCTCCCTTCTCTCCTTCCCTCCCTTCTCTCCTTCCCTCCCTCTCTTTTCCCTTCTCTCCTTCCCTCCATCCCTTCTTTTTCTCCTTCCCTCCCTCCCTCCCTTCTTTCTCTACTTCCATCACTCCCTTCTCTCCTTCCTCTCCCTCCCTCCCTTCTCTCCTTCCCTCCCACACAAACACATAATACACAGACAACTAACACACACAAATAACACACACACACACACACACAACTAAGTTAGGTAGGCACTAGTAAGGGGTAGGAGCCCAAAGAGTAGGATAGGGCTGAAGCCCAAAATTTAATGCCTGGACTGGTATTTAATTAAATTATTATTTTTTTCATTTCACAGTCACTAAAACAAGTGGTATTGTAACTATGTACTTTTCAGAGATGATCAACACAGTTTATTTTTTACTTGTAGGCTTACATGTATGCAATTTGATATTAAAATGTAGCTTAGATCTGTTTGGTCCATTAACTCACAGGCACTTTTTAAGCGCTCATTTTGATTACTTTCCATTCTACCATAGAGATATCAAGTCTATACTAGACTTTATTTATTTCTATGATTCTACAGACCTTGGCTGGGAACCTGGAGCTCACCAAAATTATTCCCAATTGGGCCCCGCACCTCCTAAGGCCGGTCCTGCTGACATGGCCCAGCTCCTGATGTAAGATCCAGCTGCTCCTTATTCCGGACTGGTTCCACAATGGAACCGGTTTCCGTCTATCCGCCCGCCCGCCCTGCAAACCCCTCCAGCCCCGGAGAGCAGCACAGTGAGACAGACTCCCCACTCGCAGCCAGCCTGACGTTCATCACCAGGAGCACACAAGGAACTGCAGGAGCTGGTTTACAAAGCAACTGACACAAAGCCATGGGGTAACTCCACATGGGCCAAGCAGCATCTCTGGAGAATTTGGGTAGAGGATGTATCAGGTCAAGACCCTCTACAGAATGATTATAGAAGGAGGTGTTGTGTTTGATAGATCACCAGATTCTGACAACAGAGTTTGTACGTCAAGGTAGTATATTCCACTACCGAATAAGGCACGGAGCCACGTATCCACGCACACACTCGCAATCCCCGACTACACAGCAACGAGCTCCGCCATGTGGTGGCCTGTTGTCGATCTCCTGGCACAGTTTCCCACATGGTCCGAGGCCGGGGCACCACAGTGCACCATGGGACGATAAAGTTCAATTGAATCATTGACTCAGCCACCACCCGCAACCAGTCCCTTGGGCCTCCACAAGGCCCATAGTAGCTCAGGAAGAGTCCATTAGGCCCACAGTGCGCATAGCAGTCGAGGATGAATCCCTTAGGCCCACAAAGCCTGAGCCAGGCCAAGAAAAGTCCAGAAAACGTGCCTTTGGCCGACCTGAAATCACTCATTTCAGCCCACAGGCCCCTATTAGCCCAGAAACGATTCCCCTTTGCCCACAATGCCAGTATTAGCCAAGGAGGAGAAGTTCGGCCGAAAAAGCCAATGCCAGGCCAGGAAAAGTCCAGAAAATGCCCTTTTCCGACCTGAAACCACACATTTTGGACCACGAGGTCTCAATTAGCCCAGAAACAGTCCATTTTGCCCGTATTAGTCCTGAAACTAGTTCATGTTACCCAAAATAGCCATATTAGGTCAGGAGAAGCATTTCAACCCAAAAGGCCCGAGCCAGGCCAGGAAAAGCCCAGATTAGAGGTTCCAGGTAGGCTGAAGGCATATTTTAAGGACTTTTCCAGGCCTGTCACGGGCCTTGTGGGCCTAAGGGACTCCTCCTCGACTAGTACGGGCACTCTGGGCCAAAGGGGCTCTTCCCGGGCTACTACGGGCCTTGTGGGGCCCAAGGGACTGGGTTCTGGTGATAGCTGAGTCAATGATTCAATTCAACTTTGTCATCCCATGATGCACTTTGAGAGTGAGATGGATGGAGGGAGGGTTAAGGGGGTTGAGGTTGCCTCAGGGTGGAAGAGAATGGGGGTGAGGGATGGGTGGAGGGACAGTGCGTGGAAGGGAGAGGGCAACGGGTGCTTTAGAGGTGGTGGTGTAGATGGGGAGAGATGAAGGAAGGAGAAAGGAGAGGGGCTGGGATAATGGGGGAAGGGTGGGTGAGAGTGATGGGAAAGGGTGAAGAAGATATTGATGATGGGGAGTTGTATATGCCCGTGTAACAAAGTTGGGAGCCCGAGGAGGGCGATGGGAATGAGAAATATGGGACCAGTAGATAAATGTGTTCCACGCAGTAACAGATTATTCTCTTTCCTACTTTTTATGGAACCAAATCTCAGCGATTGTTGTGCATATTTCTGCTTTTTAATTTTCTAAAGATCCAAAGAATGAAGGAGGATAAAGGACCTTGATAGTCTCTCCTGGATCTCACAGGGACCCAATGAAGGGAGAATTATACTGCGGTGAGTAGAGACACAGACTCACACACTCACACACTCACAATCCTAAACAGGGGGAATCTCTGCAAGAGAGAAGGGAAAGAGATAATTTAAAACATTTTTCCTCTTCAGATCAAAAGAATGATGGAGGAAAGGACCTTGATAGAGTATCCTTGACCTCTCTCACAGGGAGCTTTGCAAGACTCTGTGGCTGCTGCTGCTGCAGAAAACAAGGACTTTTGCTCTGGAAATGGAACCAAGTTGTATTAAAGTGGTATTCCAATGACATAAATGTCAATCAATCAAATCACACACTTGATTCTTATGATTATTATGATCATCACGCACTGAGGCCTGAGGGCTAATACAGGCCCGGTGGGCCGAAGGGACTCCTCCTGGGCTAGTATAGGTGAATTATGCGCCGAAGGAATACTTAATATTAAACAAGTATTTTTTGTGAAATCGGAGTGAAGTGAAGTGAAGTGAAAGGCACTTTTGGGGGATTTTTTTTAACTTGCCACAGTCCTTTTGGGCTGAAATGCTCCTTCTGAGCTAATATGAGCAAAATGGACTGGTTTCTGGGCTAATTGAGACTTTGTGGGCCCAAATTAGTGGTTTCAGGCAGGCTGCCAATGGCAACTTTTTTTAAACTTTTCTTGGCCTGGCATTGACCTTTTGAGCTGAAATTCTCCTCCTGGGCTAAAACAGACATTTTGGGTAAAAAGGAGTGGTTTTGCAGCTAATTTGTGGGCCAAAATGAGTGGTTTCAGGTAGGCTGCCAAAGGCACTTATTTTTTTTCCTTTTCCTGGCTGGCACGGGCCTTTTGGGCAGAAATGCTCCTCCTGGGCGAATACGGGCATTTCGGGCAAAATGGACTGGTTTATGGGCTAATAGGAACCTTGTGGGCTGAAATGTGTGGTTTCAGATAGGTAGGCCGAAGGGTGGAGGGGGAAAGAGAGGGTGGAGAGAGAGTAGAGGGGTGGAGGGGGTTGTGAGGGGGAATGGAGAAGGGGGGAGAGGGGCTCTTTTGCCCGCAATACTCGTATGCGAGGAGGAGGAGAATTTAGGCCTAAAAGGGCTGTGCCAGGCCAGAAAAAGACCAGAAAACGTGCCTTCGGCCTACCTGAAACCACACATTTTGGCTCACAAGGCCCATATTCACCCTGAAGCTGTTTCCTTTTGCCCACAATGCCCGGATTAGCCGCGGAAGAGAACTTCAGCCAAAAAGGCCTGTGCCAGGCCAGGAAAAGTTAAAGAAAAAGCATTTTCCCTACCTGAAACCACACATTCCAGTCAACAACACCCCTAATAGCCCAGAAACTAGTCATTTTTACTCGAAATACCCATATTAGCCCAGGAGAAGCATTTCAGCCCCAAAGGCCCCGGTTAGGCCACAAAAAGCCCAAAAAATATGTGCCTTCGGCCTACCTACCTGAAACCACTAATTTTAGCCCACAAGATCCATATTAGCCCATAAACCAGTCCATTTTGCCCGATATGCCCGTATTAGCCCAGGAGGATCATTTCCGCCAAAAGGCTCATGCCAGGTCGGGATAAGTCCAAAAAAAGTGCCTTTCCCTTCACTTCACTCACATTTCACTAAAAAGGTTTTTAAATATTAAGTGTCCCTTCAGCACATCATTCACCTGTACTAGCTCAGGAGGAGTCCTGTCGGCCCATCCGGCCTGTACTAAGCCTCATGCCTCAGTGTACGATAATCATATTAATCATAAGAATCAAGTGTGTGATTTGATTGATTGACATTTCATTGGAATACCACTTTATTGCAACTTTGCCCCATTTCCAGAGCAAAAGTCCTTGTTTTCTGCAGCAGCAGCAGCCGCCAGAGTCTTGCAAAGCTCCCTGTGAGAGAGGTCCACGATACTCTATCAAGCTCCTTTCCTCCTTCATTCTTTAGATCTGAAGTATAAAAGAGGAAAAATGTTTAAAATTCTCTCTCTCCCTTCTCTCTTGCAGAGATTCCCCCTGTTTAGGACTGTGAGTGTGTGAATGTGTGTCTCTACTCACCGCAGTATAATTCTCCCTTCATTGGCTCCCTGTGAGATCCAGGATAGACTATCAAGATCCTTTATCCTCCTTCATTCTTTAGATCTGTAGAAAATTAAAAAGCGGAAAGATGCGCGACAATCGCTGAGATTTGGTTGCATAAAATGACCGAAACAGAATAATCTGTTACTGCGTGGAACACAGTTATCCACTGGTCCCATACTTCCCATTCCCATCGCCCTTCTCTGGTTCCCAACTTCGTTTCACAGCCTCATACAATTCCTCATCCTCACTATCCTCTTCACCCTTCCCCATCACTCTCACCCACCCTTCCCCCATTATCCCAGCCCCCCTCCTTTCTCATTCCTTCATCTCTCCCCATCTACACCACCACCTCTAAAGCACCCGTTGCCCTCTCCCTTCCACGCACTGTCCCTCCACCCATCCCTCACCCCCATTCTCTTCCATCCTGAGGCAACCTCAACCCCCTTAACCCTCCCTCCCATCCATCTCACTCTCAAAGTGTATCATGGGATTCTAAAGTTCAATTGAATCATTGACTCCAGAACCCAGTCCCTTGGGCCCCACAAGGCCCGTAGTGGCCCAGGAAGAGTCCCTTCGGCCCACAGTGCCCGTACTAGTTGAGGAGGAGTCCCTTAGGCCCACAAGGCCTGTGACAGGCCTGGAAATGTCCAAATAATGTGCCTTCAGCCTTCCTGAAACCACTAATTTTGGCCCACAAAGTCCCTATTAGCCTAGAAACCAGTCCCCTTTGCCCAAAATGCCCATATTAGTCTAGGAGGCCCGTGCCAGGCCAGGAAAATGCCTTTGACTTCACTTCACTCATATTTCACTAAATTAAAAAAAAAATCAAATGTCCCTTCGGCCCATCATTCACCTGCATCAGCCCAGGAGGAATCCCTTCATCCCATCAGGCATGTACTGGCCCTCAGGCCTCAGTGTGTGATGACCATAATAATCATAAGAGTCAAGTGTGTGATTTGATTGACTTTTATTTCATTAGAATGCCACTTTAATACAACTTGGTTCCATTTCAAGAACAAAAGTCCGTTTTTTCTGAAGCAGCAGCAGCCACCAGAGTCATGGAAACATAGAAACATAGAAAACAGGTGCAGGAGGAGGCCATTTGGCCCTTCGAGTCAGCACCGCCATTCATTGTGATCATGGTTGATCGTCCGCTATCAATAATCCGTGCCTCCCTTCTCCCCATATCCCTTGACTCCACTACCCCTAGAGCTCTATCCAACTGTCTTAAATCCATCCAGTAATTTGGCCTGAACTGCCCTCTATGGCAGGGAATTCCATAAATTCACAACTCTCTGGGTGAAAACGGTTTTTCTCACCTCAGTCTTAAATGACTTCCCGTTTATTCTAAGACTGTGGCCCCTAAGAACTCAACCAACATTGGGAACATTTTTCCTGCATCTAGCTTGTCCAGTCCTTTTATTATTTTATATGTTTCTAGAAGATTCCCCCTCATCCTTTTAAACTCCAGTGAATACAAGCCCAGTCTTTTCAATCTTTCCTCATATGACCGTCCCGTCATCACAGGGACTGGGATGCTCCCTGTGAGAGAGATCTGGGATATTCTATCAAGGTCCTTTCCTCCTTCATTCTTTAGATCTGTAGTAAAAAAGAGGAAAAATGTTTAAAATTATCTCTCTCCCTTCTCTCTTGCAGAGATTCCCCCCTGTTTAGGACTGTGATCAGTTTCTTGTCGGTTTCACAAAACAGCTTCAGTTCTTCCTGATGTTTCTCGCAGTGAAGTTTATTTTCCTTCCCTTCCGTGTTCGGGCTCAGTGCTCGAGCTGTCTCAGTCATACTCGCCAAGGCCCGATTTACTTTGAGGGTGGGGTCTGTGACCTCCTCTCTGCACACCGGGTAGTAGTTTCTCCCCTCTTTGTCCCAACTCTGTGTAATACAGGAACGGCAGAAGTTGTGTCCACACTCCAGTATAACCGGATTGGTGAAGAAATCGATGCAAATGGGACAAGTCGTGTCCTCGGTTAAACTCTGGATCTGGTGTTTCAAAGCCATTTTAACTCCGAGTACTTCCTGCTTCAAAATCCTTCCCCCTTCAGGAAGCTGCCAACCCGCACAGAACCGCAGGTGTCTAATGCGCTGCAGTGCGCGGGGAATGGATTCTGTGTTGAATAATGATGTTTTGCTGCGAGTGTTCAGGGCGAAGAGCCTCTGCCAATCTCCCACTGATTTCACATCAGCAAGAGGCAGCTAACACGTTAAACGAGTGACCATGACAGGAACCAGGCGGACGAGCGCCGGGCAGTCTAAGGAAGGGCAGAAAGGAAATGGGAATATATGAAGTTATCTCTAAGTCGTGTGAAACGGTGGTTGAACATCAACTTAGCGCAACTGCTGGTAAAATAATGTCTCCAATAAAATAGGGGACCTGGAGAGAATATTCAGTTTTGAGATTTGGTTGCATATAAAGTAGGAAAGAGAATAATCTGTAACTGTGTGGAACACATTCATCTTCCCGGTGAAAGTCATCTTGATTTCCACTGGCCTTCCAGTGCTGAAGGTCCTTAACATTCAGGGCCTGCCTTAAGCCAATTGGACCAATTGCTCCCAATTGGGCCCTGCGCAAGAGTTATCTACTCTCTGTTCGGGTAGACGTACCCCAGGTAGAGGGGGTAGATAGGCATGGAGAGAGAGTAGAGGGGTTGAGAGAGTGTGGAGTGGTGGAGGAGGGTGTGAGGGGGAATGGAGAAGGGGAAGAGGGGCTCTTTTGCCTGCCATACCCGTATGAGCCGAGGAGGTGAATTTTGGCCCAAAGGCCCGTGCCAGGCCAGGAAAAGTCCAGAAAACGTGCCTTCGGTCTACCTGAAACCACACATTTTGGCTCACAAGGCCCCTATTCACACAGAAGCTATTTCCTTTTGCCTACAATGCCACGTATTAGCCGTGGAAGAGAATTTCAGCTGAAAAGGCGCATGCCAGGCCACGAAAAGTACAAAAACATGCATTTTTCCTACCTGAAACCACACATTTCTGCCCACAAGGCCCCTATTAGCCCAGAAATAGTCCATTTTACCCGAAATACCCATATTAGCCCAGGAGAGGCATTTCAGCCCAAAAGGCCCCTGCCAGGCCAGGAAAAGCCCAAAAAATGTGCCTTCGGCCTACCTACCTGAAACCACTAATTAGCCCATAAACCAGTCAATTTTGCCCGGAATGCCCGCATTAGTCCAGGAGAAGCATTTCTGCCCACAAGGCTCATGCCAGGCCAGGAAAAGCCCCCAAAAAATGTGCCCTTGGCAGCCTACCTGAAACAACTAATATTTGGCCTGAAGGTCCATATTAGCCCAGAAACCAGTCCCCTTTGCCCATATCACCCCAGGAGGAGCATTTCAGCCAAAAGGGCCATGTTAGGCCAGGAGAAGCAGAAAAAAAGGTGCAGGGAGTGTGGAGGGGAGGAGGGAGTGTAGAGGGATGGAGGGAGAGTAGAGGGGTGGAGGGAGAGTAGAGGGGTGGAGGGAGAGTAGAGGGGTGGAGGGAGAGTACAAGGGTGGAGGTGGGTGTGAGGGGGGATGGAGAATGGGGAGAGGGGGAGGTGGGTCGTTCCCTCACAGTCCCGGGGCAGCGCTCCCACACCCAGTCGCCGTACTTCACGCACACAGCCCCGGCTCCACCCCTGCCCCTCCCTGGGGAGACGCGGTGAACAATACAGGGAGGGCCGGGGGGGGGGGGGGGGGGTTGGAGCAATGTTTACAAACCTCGGCCTCAGCTCACACCCGTCTGCCCGGACCCCGGCATCCACTCCCGCCACAGGCCCGCTCACAGAGGCAAGAGACTCTGTGTGTCTACGCGATCGATCCCTCCCATGGTTTTATACACCTCTGTAAGGTCAATACACCTCTGGAAGATCAGATGCCCACACAGATTTTGTCGGGTGAGGGACGGGGGAAAGAGAGGGAGGGGTGGGGTGGGGAGATTACTGTAAATTTGAGTGCACACATTTCTGTCATCATCTCCCACCCCTCCTCAGTCACCCTGCTCCTTTCCCCTCTTAGATTATGAAAGAAAACTGGCAGGGAACATAAAAACTGACTGCAAAAGTTTTTATAGATATGTGAAGAGAAAGAGGTTAGTTAAAACAAATGTAGGTCCCTTGCAGTCAGAAACAGGTGAGTTGATCATGGGGAACAAGGATATGGCGGACCAATTGAATAACTACTTTGGTTCCGTCTTCACTAAGGAAGACATAAATAATCTGCCTGAAATAGCAGGGGACTGTGGGTCAAAGGAGGAATTGAGTGAAATCCAGGTCAGTCGGGAAGTGGTGTTGGGTAAATTGAATAGATTAAAGGCCGATAAATCCCCAGGGCCAGATAGGCTGCATCCCAGAGTACTTAAGGAAGTAGCTCAGGAAATAGTGGATGCATTAGTGATAATCTTTCAAAACTCTTTAGATTCTGGAGTAGTTCCTGAGGATTGGCGGGTAGCAAATGTAATCCCTCTTTTTAAGAAGGGAGGGAGAGAGAAAACGGGGAATTACAGACCAGTTAGTCCAACATCGGTAGTGGGGAAACTGCTAGAGTCAGTTATTAAAGATGGGATAGCAGCACATTTGGAAAGTGGTGAAATCATTGGACAAAGTCAGCATGGATTTACAAAAGGTAAATCATGTCTGACGAATCTTGTGGAATTTTTCGAGGATGTAACTAGTAGCGTGGATAAGGGAGAACCAGTGGATGTGGTATATCTGGACTTCCAGAAGGCTTTCGACAAGGTCCCACATAAGAGATTAGTATACAAACTTAAAGCATACGGTATTAGGGGTTCAGTATTGATGTGGATAGAGAACTGGCTGGCAAACAGGAAGCAAAGAGTAGGAGTAAACGGGTCCTTTTCACAATGGCAGGCAGTAACTAGTGGGGTACCGCAGGGCTCAGTGCTGGGACCCCAGCTATTTACAATATATATTAATGATCTGGATGAGGGAATTGAAGGCAATATCTCCAAGTTTGCGGATGACACTAAGCTGGGGGGCAGTGTTCGCTGTGAGGAGGATGCTAGGAGACTGCAAGGTGACTTGGATAGGCTGGGTGAGTGGGCAAATGTTTGGCAGATGCAGTATAATGTGGATAAATGTGAGGTTATCCACTTTGGTGGCAAAAACAGGAAAGCAGACTATTATTTAAATGGTGGCCGATTAGGAAAAGGGGAGATGCAGCGAGACCTGGGTGTCATGGTACACCAGTCATTGAAAGTAGGCATGCAGGTGCAGCAGGCAGTGAAAAAAAGCGAATGGTATGTTAGCTTTCATAGCAAAAGGATTTGAGTACAGGAGCAGGGAGGTTCTACTTCAGTTGTACAGGGTCTTGGTGAGCCCACACCTGGAGTATTGCGTACAGTTTTGGTCTCCAAATCTGAGGAAGGACATTATTGCCATAGAGGGAGTGCAGAGAAGGTTCACCAGACCGATTCCTGGGATGTCAGGACTGTCTTATGAAGAAAGACTGGATAGACTCGGTTTATACTCTCTGGAATTTAGGAGATTGAGAGGGGATCTTATAGAAACTAACAAAATTCTTGAGGGGTTGGACAGGCTAGATGCAGGAAGATTGTTCCCGATGTTGGGGAAGTCCAGGACAAGGGGTCACAGCTTAAGGATAAGGGGGATATCCTTTAAGACTGAGATGAGAAAGACTTTTTTCACACAGAGAGTGGTGAGTCTCTGGAACTCTCTGCCACAGAGGATAGTTGAGGCCAGTTCATTGGCTATATTTAAGAGTGAGTTGGATGTGGCCTTTGTGGCTAGGGGGATCAGAGGGTATGGAGAGAAGGCAGGTACGGGATACTGAGTTGGATGATCAGCCATGATCATATTGAATGGCGGTGCAGGCTCGAAGGGCTGAATGGCCTACTCCTGCACCTAATTTCTATGTTTCTATGTTTCCAACCGTTCACCTCCCATCTCCAAGACCCCCATTTCCCTGTTATCCAGTCCTGCCTATCACGCCCCATCTCTCTCAACCACCTCTCCCTCCCTCCACCCACACAGATGCCCACACATTTCACTGCTCCTCTTCTCCCCTCAACTGACATAATTTTGTCTCATTTTCACCTCCAGTCATTCTCACTTATTCCACCCACCCACCCACTGATCACCCCCACACCCGTATCCACCTATCACTTAAAATAGACGCAAAAAGGTGGAGTAACTCAGCGGGACAGGCAGCATCTCTGGAGAGAGGGAATGGGCGACGTTTCGGGTCCAGACTCTTCTTCGACCCATTCGTTCTCTCCAGAGATGCTGCCTGTCCCGCTGAGTTATTCCAGCTTTTTGTGTCTATCTTCCGTTTAAACCAGCATCTGCAGTTCCTTCTTCCACCAATAACTTGACAGGCATCATCCCCCCCCCCCCCCCCCCAACACACACACACACACACACACACACATACACACGCACCTCTCTGTTCCAGCTTCCTCTCCCTATCCCTCCCTCCCACATCAGTCTGAAGGGTCGCCTGACCGTTCCCTCCACAGATGCAGCCCGACCCGCTGAGTTCCTCATTTTACTGACAATTGTCCACTCCCGACTCAGCGGACAGCAGCAACGCGCGGGCCGAGCGGCCTCTCTCTCTGTGTCCCTGCCAACAGCCGCAGCTGTTCCGCTGCCTTGCAGTCAGGGGGCCGCGTCCTTCACGGTGTCCCGGTCACGTCTGTACTACGGGCGCCGGCTCCAGGCTTGTGGGGAAACCCCACCGAATCAAGCGACCCGCTGGGCTGGGGTAGAGAGAGGGAAGCGGCGGCGCAGGCGAGGGGTGGGTAGTGGAAAGTGTAAGGGAGGAAGGAAGACGGGAAGCCGGAGCCCTGGGAGGGGAGGGGAGAGGCATGGAGAGTGACGGTGAGACCCGGGGAGAGGGGCGGGGAGCGGGACTGGGAGAGGGACGGGAGAGGGGCGGGGAGATGAGACGGAGAAGCGCGTAGGGGGCGGGGAGAAGGGCGGGAGAAGCGGGGAGAGGGACGGGGAATGGGACGAGGAGAGGGACGTGAGAAGCGGGGAGAGGGACGGGGAGTGCGGCGGGGAATGGGACGAGGAGAGGGACGTGAGAAGCGGGGAGTTAGGCGGGGAGATGAGACGGAGAAGCGCGTAGGGGGCGGGGAGAGGTGGCGGGGATGGGAGAGGGACGGGGAGAGGGGCGGCCAGAGGGACGGGAGAAGCGGGGAGAGGGGCGGGAGAAGCGGGGACAGGGGATGGGAGAGGGTCGGGGAGAGGACACGGAGAAGCGCGTAGGGGGCGGGGAGAGGGGCGGGAGATGCGGGAAAGGGGCTGGGAGAAGGGCGGCGAGCTGAGCGGATGAGTCTGGGGTGGAGGAGATGTGTCAGTGGGGGCAGGAGAGAGAGAGATAGGTGGTGAGAAAGAGAGGAGATGACACAAAGCTGGGTGGCAGTGTGAACTGTGAGGAGGACGCCACGAGGATGAAGGGTGACTTGGACAGGTTGGGAGAGTGCACAGATGCATGGCAGATGCAGTTTATTGTCTAGCTGACCCTTCCCTCGTGTGAGATTAGTTGGGAGCGGCCAGGACACTGAACACTCAACACTTGCAGCCAAATAACACTCATTCCCCCGAGACGGCAGCGTGCGCAGTGGAAAACACTTTGAACCAGGAAGTGGAGGTTAAAATGGCTGCGAAAGACCAGGTCGAGAGTTTAACCGAGGAGGCAATTTGTCCCATCTGCCTGGATTTCTTCACCGATCCGGTGGCACTGGAGTGCGGCCACTACTTCTGCCGCTCCTGCATCACACAGAGTTGGGACAGGGAGGGGAGAAACTCCTGCCCGGAATGTAGAGAGGAGTTTACAGACCGCACCCTCAGGGTGAGTCGGGCCTTGGCGAGACTGTCTGAGAAAGCTCGAACACTGAGCCTGAATCGGACAGAGAAGGAAAGTAAACTTCAGTGCGAGAAACATCAGGAAGAACTGAAGCTGTTTTGTGAAACGGACAAGAAGCTGATCTGTGTGATTTGTGCAGCTGGGCGGGAACACAAGTCTCACAGCTTCATGCCGGTAGATGAAGCTGTTGAAATCTACAAGGTAAATGCAACCCGATTCTGATCACATCATTGTGTCATGTTTTGTTTCTATTCTGACATTTTTATTCTCTGATCTGAATCCCAACCCCAGGGTGAGGTGAAATCTACCTTCGAATCTCTAACAGAAAAGGAATCAGACATCCAGGAAATGGAGCAGCAACAGAAATGGAGCATTTCTGAAGTTCAGGTCTGTACTGCTGATGTAATGTTCCTGTGTGGATTTCATCCCTGTGATGTGTATAATAATTTGTCACCACCACTTCGGAATGTTACACAATTTTGAGCTTTAAAAGTTCAAGCCTGTAAGTTATCCCATCAGATAAAGCACAAAAATAACTTTCATTTGACACCTGATTCACTTTCATATCTTCAGTATTTAAAAACGTTATGGTCATTTTCATACTCGGAAATTAACATCTTGTTCCCTATTGCTTTTCAATTCGTTTAACATAAAAGCTGTGATCGAGGACAGTCAATGTACATAAAAGCCCATAACTTTCTCATAAATTAAGAGAACTGAATGAAATGTTCAGTTCTTATAGATTGAAGAATTCTGAAACAAATGATACATCTCACTTGGATTGCCTGAAATTAAAGTATATCATGAGTTAATTACCTAATTACATATCTAAATCCAAAATTAACCATTGTCACATAAATAGTAATAAACACCTAGACTGCCTTGAAAATTCAAAAATGTGATATTCTCAAGATCAGAACTTTAATATTATTGTAACGTTAAAACGAATAGTCAATACCCCCCAAAAAATTAATATTCATCAGTGTCATTAAATCAATTAAATGCATCAAATGCAAACTAGATCTAAACATCTATCTAAAAATAATTTTTAAATAGCCAAAGTATCCAAATAACAAACTTGTAAATAAACACTTTACAAGCTCTTAAAGTGTGCAACATCTTTTAATGATAGCACAGGGTATTACATACATCTTCAAGCACTGGCTACATTCTTCTACTGCTGCGCCCAGGAAGGGGAAGGCGTTATGATTGATGTTAAGTAGGCGGGGTTAATGGGAGTGAGGTAACTATATTATTGGTTGCATATAAACCATCTACATCCTTCCCCTTAGAAATCAAAAAACAGATTGTTGTCACGACAACAGAATTAAACAGCAGAATTAAACAAAATCGCCGTAGCGAACAGGTGGCTTGCTGATCCGGCCCGAGCGCGTACGGATGTCTCCCCCTTCCCCCGAAGGAGCAGAAGAAACAGGAGGACGCGAGGCAGCTGGGGAACCAGGGAAGGGCATTGGGGTGGGAGAAACAGGAGAGGGAGAACCGCGACCGGCAACAGGGGACCCGCGCAGAGGGGAACCAGGCGCCCGCGACGGGGACCGAGGCATGCAGGGAACATCAGCCGGGACGGCAGCCGGCTGCTGGTAGGAGAGTGGCGGGGCATAGGGCCCCGGGGGCTGCGGCTGTGGCTCATTAACCGCAAGCAGGTGTTGTCGGCTTCTTCGGTAGATGGAGCCCCCACAGTCGACCAGATACGAACGAGGTGAGTCGGCCACCCCAACCACGGTGGCCAGACGGTAGTGACCACTGGCGGTCTGCAACCGAACAACCTGTCCGGGCAACAGCGAATCGAGTGGTCTGCACGACCGATCGTGGGAACGCCGCTGGCTGTCATGTTTCTCTTGAATTCGCCTCTGCACGGAGGCGGGCTCCAGCACCCGAGGTTTCAGCTGGCGCTGGGCAATCGGGATGGTAGATCTGGTAGTTCTGGACATCAGACGCTGAGCAGGTGACCCCATGGCCGGATCCCTGGAAACATTCCTGAGGTTCAGGAGATCCAAATACAAATCAGAGTTGGATAGTCGCGCCTGTTCCATCAGAAGCTTGGCGCTGCGGACGGCCCGTTCGGCAAGGCCGTTGCTCTGTGGGTACTCTGGGCTGCTGGTGAAATGCACGAAGTTCCACTTGTCGGCAAAACTTTTGAATTCTCGGCTTGTAAACTGCCTGCCGTTGTCAGTCTGCAACCGGACAGGTGTCCCAAAAGTGGAGAAGTGTTTCCGCAGCTTTCGGATCACCATCTCCGACGTGAGGGATGTCAGCAAATCCACTTCGAACCAGTTGGAGTACGAGTCGACCAGGACAAGGTAGTGGTTACCACGCCACTCGAATATGTCGGCAGCCAGCGAGGACCAGGCCAAGGCAGGGGCGGGCTGTTGCAGCAGGGGCTGTCGCTGCTGGTGTGGCGCAAGACTGTTGCACGTGGAGCAGGCAGAAACTCGGTCTTGGATATATTTGGCCATTCCAGGCCAATAGAATTGGCACTGAGCGTGGGCGAGTGTTGCATCGACCCCAGGGTGTCCGCTATGGGCTGCACAATAGTAAGAGTCAAACAGGGAGGACGGGACTACAACTTTATGTCCCTTGACGATAACGCCATCCTGGAGCACCAGTTCGTCGCGGACCAGGAAGAAAGGCTGTGTTTCAGACGGCGCGGCGGAGCGCTTTGTTGGCCACCCTGCTTTAATCACCGAGGCAAGCTGCTGCAAAACCGGATCGGCAGCGGTGTGCTCGGCCAAAACCTGTAGCTGCTTGGTGGGAATAAAGTTAACGCCCAGTACGAGCAAGTCCTCTGTTTCGTAGGGGTGGCGAGCGCAGGAGGTCCGCGGGGCGCGCGATAGGGTGTCCGCAATGTGCATCTCGGTGCCCTTCTTGTAGATTATGTCAAAGTCGAAACGCTGGAGCTGCAGCATCATACGCTGCAGCCTGGCAGGGGCAGCGTGAATCGGCTTGTTCAGGATTGTCACCAGTGGCTGGTGGTCAGTTTCGACCGTAAATCTGCTGCCGAACAGGAAGTCTCTGAACTTGGAGCAGGCGAACACCACCGCGAGCAGCTCTTTCTCGATCTGAGCGTACCGCTGCTCGGTGTCCGTCATGGTGCGGGAGGCATAGGAGACAGGATGCAGCGATCCATCGACAGACTGAAGGCAGGCCGCACCCAGGCCGAACTTGGAAGCGTCACAGGTGATGGTGATGGGGCGACCCACGTCGAAGAACCGCAACGTCGGAGTGCTAATCAGTTTCGACTTGAGGCAGTCAAAGGCCTGCTGGTGATGTGGGAGCCAGACCCAGGCGATATCCTTTTTTGTCAGCTGCCGCAGGGGAGCACTCAGCTCACTGAGGTTTGGTACAAACTTTCCAAGGTAGTTCACCATGCCCAAGAATCGTTGCAGACCTGGCACGTCAGTGGGGGCTGCCATCTCGGAGATGGCAGCTGCCTTCAAGGGGTCGGGTTTTAGTCCGTTAGAGGTGAAGAAAGGCTGTGCGCGGACCACGGGTTGTATATTGGATCTCTGGTCTCCAACTGGAGGCGTGGGTTCGTATCCCACTTCTGACACCATGTAAATAAACACTTTACAAGCTCTTAAAATGTGCAACATCTTTTAATGATAGCACAGGGTATTACATACATCTTCAAGCACTGGCTACATTCTTCTACTGCTGCGCCCAGGAAGGGGAAGGCGTTATGATTGATGTTAACTAGGCGGGGTTAATGGGAGTGAGGTAACTATATTATTGGTTGCATATAAACCATCTACAAAACTGATCCCATTCACACAAGAATTCACAATATAACATGATTTTTAAATCTCACTTTGTAATGAAATTCTATGCCAACTGGAAGGAATTGAATGTTTAATTCCCATAAATTTGACTCTGTTGGATATCACACTGCAGCAGACAAGGGGCGTTTTGCACAGACATTTGTTCAAAATCCAGAAGCATCCATTCTCAAGATAATCAAAATCATTATTTTGTGCACACTCATGTCATAAGAACATCTACATTTTCTATATTTAGTGTTATTGTCTATCCATGATCAATATTTTCATACTAAATATCTCACTGAAACTTTACTGTGGACGTTTCCACGTATTTAGTATGAACATATTGATCCTGGATAGACAATAACACAAAATATAGATGATTTAGATGTTCTTATGACATGATTGTGCAAAAAAAAAAAATTGATGATCTTGAGAGTAGCTGTTTCTGGATTGTGATCGATCGGCATGTGTTCGCTGCCATGATTTAAGCCCCGATAGGCAGGCAAGACACGACCGATATCGTATCGTATTCTCACAGAGAGTGGTGAGTCTATGGAATTCTCTGCCTCAGAGAGCGGTGGAGGCAGGTTCTCTGGATGCTTTCAAGAGAGAGGTAGATAGGGCACTTAAAAATAGCAGAGTCAGGGGAAATGGCGAGAAGGCAGGAACGGGGTACTGATTGGGAATGATTAGCCATGATCACATTGAATGGCGGTGCTGGCTCGAAGGGCCAAATGGCCTACTCCTGCACCTATTGTCTATTGTCTATTGTATCAGGGCCTAAATGAAAATCAGATATTTCGCATCATCTGATTAAAATAAAACCACATCAAGAAGCAAGATAAGATGTTAAATAAACAACATACCGTTGTTTTTTTCCCGCACTTGCGATCCTTGTTGTTGAAGGTGTTGAAGGCGTTATAAGTCACCTTTTTTGAAAAATATTTTTATTAGAGGCGAGCAATAAATTAGCAAACACATATTATGGTAGAAATACTTTCTGTACATCAATCATACATTATTAATATTATCAACTGAATTATTCAGCCTCTAATAGTTTTTTTATAGATTTAGAGTAATAATGATAAGAGAGAGGAAAAAAAAAGAAAAAGAAGAGAAAAAAAATCATAAGGAATGGAATAATTTACCATTAATACATCATTGGATATAAGATCAAGGAATGTAGAGTATAACTTTTCATCTGATCCTGAGTCCAAGTTTCAGTTAGGTTCCCCTGCTGAACCAATCTACCCTTTTAAGTAATCGATGAAAGAAGACCATATTCTACCAAAGAGATCTTGTTTCTCAATTAAGGCAAATCTGATTCTTTCCAGGTGTAGGGTCTCCGACATTTCCATAATCCAAATTTTAATTGTGGGGTTTATAGGGTCTTTCCAAAATTTTAATATTAATTTCTTCCCGATTATTATACAGTAATCTAGGAAATTTCTTTGGCTTGTTGTAACGGTTAAACTTTGTTCTGATATTCCAAGTATTATTAGTTTTGAGTCTGGATCCAGTTTAGTATTAATAACTTCAGAAGTTATTCTAAAAATCTCAATCCAGAAATGTTTAATTTTTATACAATTTGCAAAAGTATGTGTTAAGTTAGCCTCTAGATGCTGACATTTATTTCAGATAGGAGAGACATGTGGAAAGATTCTATTCAGTTTAACTTTTGAGTAATGTAATCTGTGTAATACTTTAAATTGTATTAAAGCATGTCTGGCATTTAACGAGCATTTATGTATATATTGTAAACTTTTTTTCCAAATATCATTCGTTATGGGTTGGCTTAATTCATTTCCCCATGTATGTCTGTGTGATTCCGTCAATGGTACCTCGCTATCTCACAGGATATTATAAATATAAGTTGTTTGCTTTTCTGTATTATGATGCTTATTCAAACATTCATCATGGATTTCTGGTTCCCTATTATATAATCTTGTGTATTTGATTTAACATAATCTCTGAGTTGTAGATATCGAAAAAAATTATTTGAGTGTAATCCATAAATCTGCTGTAGCTCCTGAAATAAAATAAAAGTGCCTTTCTTATAAAGATGTTCCATCTTTTTAATTCCATAGTTTTTCCATTGTGTGAAACCTCTATCCAGCATGGAAGGTTTGAATAAGGGATTGTTTTCAATAGGGAGACAGATATTATCCAATTTTAAAGCCTTTTTTATTTGTTTCCAGATACGTGTACCACTATGTATTATAGGGTTTTCCCTATAGGTTTTTTTGTGCAATTTTGTCGGTGCAAACATAATTGAACCGATTTCAAAAGGTAAACAGTCCTCCTTTTCCATCCTTAACCAGTGTGGTTGTTGATCCATTTCTTCCAGCCAAACATTCATGTTTTTAATATGGACTGCCCAAAAATAAAACAGAAAATCTGATAGAGCTAAACCTCCATTAATCTTTGATTTACATAAATGTTTTTTACATATTCTATGATTCTTATAATCCCAGATGAAACTTGTAACAGTAGAGTCTACTTTAATGAAAAAAGATTTTGGAATGTATATCAGGATTGACTGGAATAAGTACAATAATTGCGGCAAAAAGATCATTTTTATAGCATTAATTCTACCGAACATTGAAATGGGGAGTGGGAAGTCACATTTAACTTCAATCCAGTGATGCAATCGACCAGCAACATTTTTTAAAAAACGGGAGCGGGATCACAGATCAATTTTTCTTCATCAGCTTGAAGTCCAAGCAAATTCCTCTGCAACAACCAATACAAACCTGCATTTTCATCCCCTCCCCACCACAGAACAACTTCCGGGATCGCACACACAGGCAGTGGACAGCTCTGGAGCACCACTGATGGTAGGGTTTTGTAACAACACCGCACTATATAGCTCAGTGGTCGAGGGCGAGAACACTTGGGAGGGGTTGAGCAGCCAAGGTCTTTACTCCCTGGAGTGTAGCAGTCTGAAGAATGGCCTGTGGCAGGTGTTTAATATCATGAAACAGAATGATACGTTGGATGGTCAGTCTTTTACCCTTAGTAGGGGGGTCGAGAATGTGAGGGTATAGGCTTTAGATGAGAGGGAAAAAATTTAAAACAAACATGAAGGACAACTTTGGTAGTGGGTTCAAGGAACGAGCTGCCAGATGAGGTTGAGTCAGGTATCGTAACAACATTTAAAAGATATTCAAACATATTCGTGGAGAGAACATTTTAGAACTATCTGGGCCAAATGAGGACAAGTCGAAATATTGCAGATGGGGCGACTTGGTCGGTATCAAACACCTTTTTCTGTATGACTCTATGAAGTCTATCATTCTAAGTGGTGATGCAGTCTGCTAGTTCTGGTGACCAGGTTCTGTCCACTGAGGGTTAATGAACACATGAAAAGGAATCGGTTGCAGGTAATTGTACTGGGGAAATGTGAATGATGCAATTGTATGTTACATTCACCAAATATTTCATAATTATCAAGACGAGCTGTTGAATTGCCAAGGTATTGAAATGAGCGGATTAAATACATTTAAATGGGATTAGTGTAGATACGTACAGAGCCCACCATGGACATGTTGGGCCGAAGGGCATATTTCTGCACTCCAGAACTCGACATTGATTAGCCAAATGTCACCTTCCATGTCATGAGGAAACACAGCAGAGTGACATAATGTATTGATTCTCATCTTTCATCTGACAGGAACAGTCACACAACCTTCAGTCACAGGTCACATCCCAGTTTGCTGAACTGCACCAGATTCTCACTGAGAAAGAGCAGCGCTTACTCGGAGATATCCGGGAAGAAGAGGCGAAGATTGTAAAAACAATGGAGAGAAAAATCTTCAAGAGATTCAAGAGAATTTAAATTCCATTCAGGAGGAACTCTCAAAGTTACAGGAACAGATAGACCACAAGGACGGCGTGATGTTTCTGAAGGTGAGGGGTTACACTACAGTTTGACGAAGTGAAAGTGCACAGTCACAAAGTGGTGGGTTAAATTTCGGAAATAAATGCTGCATTTCCCAGTAATTCAGAACCGTGTCAAAGTTCCATCTGTTCCATCTACTCATACATCCAACAACAATGCCCCAAATTCCAGGAATCCTCATGTATCTATCCGCTACAACTTAAATTTAACTGAAATATTGACTTCAGGCCGTCCGCTGAGTTCCACATTCTCTTTACTGCAGCACTTGTGGAATTTCTTAAAGGTATCATACATTTCAGCTTTGATTTTTAGTCTCCCCACAAGTTGCGATAATATTTCCAACCCCTACCCATTTAAATCCGCCGCTGATCCTAAAATGTTCCATCCCATTATCTCTGACATCTTCTCCAGATTAAACCCCACGACCTGCCCAGTCCTACTCGTAAATTGGATACTCAAAGTTATTTTCATTCACCTTCCTAATGCTTTCCCCTGTGTTCGATGTCTCTGCGACAATATCCACTTTCTATCTGTGTGACAGCGGCAAAGAGTTGGGAAATGGGAATTAACGAAGGATTTTTTGTAACAATTTGGTGAAATACCCCTCCGTTGGGATCATGACGATCCATCTCAGTCTATTGAGATTTGTGTTTTATTTATTTCAGGAGGAAGCTGGTCGCAAGATCAGGTAGGACATGCTTTTGACTGAAACACTGTTTGTTTTTATAGTAGAGATTAAAAAAAAAACAGCTCATGCTCATTTTCTAACCAGCTGTTAAATATTTACAGGGTTATTGATGAAACCAAAACAATGTTGGTGGTAGATGGCACGATGCCCATTGGAAAGTTTGATCGCACCTTTTTCTACAACATGGCATTGAGTGAAAAATCTGATATCATCAACCGAGGTAAAACTAATACCTTTTCCATTGTTCTTTTTAAGACATCTTTATGCAATACTCGTATGTGAAGATTAATGGTATTAATGGACTCTGGGGAAGCATCATAGAGACAGAGAGCGAAGTTTGATTGCACTTGAACAAATCCTTGTTCCTGGGTGGGAGACAAAAATGCTGGAGGAACTCAGCGGGTGAGGCACTTCAGATTGAAGAAGTGTTTCGACCCGAAATGTTGCCTATTTGATTTGCTCCATAGATGCTGCCTCACCCTCTGAGTTCCTCCAGCATTTTTGTCTACCTTCGATTTTCCAGCATCTGCAGTTCATTCTTAAACACTTGTCACTGGGTGAATTAGTTTGCTGTGCTGGGTGAAATTGCGTAGACTAGGCCTGTGTACTTAGTTCTTGGTTAATTGGTGCTCCAAAATATTCCAACTGGAATTTAAACTGGAGGTGGTGAAGGGAGGGTCGAGAGTTCAGGTGTATTAGATGTGATCTCAGTGAAATACAAAGTCCTTACAGGGCTCCGTGGGCTGGATGCAGGGAGGTTGTTTCCCCGGTTTGAGGGGTCTGGAGCCAGCGGACACCCTCTCAGAATGTGGGCTGGACCTTTTAGGACAGAGACAAGGAGACATTACTGCACGCAGAGACTGGGCAACCTTTGGCATTCCCTGCACCGGTGGCTGTGGATAATCAGTCATTCAGTGCTCTTGGAGCCAGAGAGCCATGGTTGTACATTACAGAGTCAGGCCCTTCGGCCCATCACATGCTTGTCCACCTTTTTTCCCAGACACACTAATTCCATTTGTCCACATTAGATCCATATTATACATAATAATAATAATAATAATAAACTTTATTTTAGGCTCAAGTTCCAGACAAGGGACAACATTATATAAAAATCCATTGCATATAAAAACTCCATAACAACTATATATAAAAAGAAAGATCAGTGTCCTACAACGAGACAACGATACCAGTGTCTCCACAACTGGGATTCGTGGTGTGTAGTGCTGAACCTTATGTTTGACAAGGCCAGAATAATTACATATTTAGAGTCATTTCTCCTGCCAACGAATTTATACATATGATTTCTTACGATAGATTTTAAGTATTGACTTCTGCAGCCACAAACATGTTACTAGCACCACACCATCTAGGTTTCCTCAGCAGTGTTCTCATCGCATTATTATAGGCCACCTTTAGTCTCTGCAAACTAGTCTTTCCATAGTTCAACCACAGGTGCGCAGTGTAGAGTGGTGTGCAATATGCTCTAAACAGCGACATCCTCACCACATCTGTACATGCACCAAACTTACGCAAGAGAATATTCGCCTGTACATACAGCATACATCGCTGCCCATAAATATTCTCATTATCTTTCATTTGTTCTGTAATAAAATGCCCAAGATATTTTACTGTATTACAGACAGTAAGATTATTCTCAGACAATTTAAAATCAGGAAATTTTAGACATTTATCCTCTTTGGTTCTACAGATCATAACAGCACTCTTACAAGCATTATGAATAATATCATTAAATATCATAATATTTAATATTCAACACATTGTCTGTTAAATCGCAATACCTCTTAAATGCAGTAATTACATTTGATTCCACCACCTCCTCTGGCAAAATATACCAGGTATTAAATGCTTTGGGTGAAGAAAACTACGTCCTCCAGTATTGATATCCCTGCATGACAATAGGTTTTCGATGATCTCGCCTATATCCTGCTGCAGACTTTGACAGATCTCCTTGCTCTCCACAACATTACCCGTTCTCTGCAAACTTTGTAGTCACACCTCCTACAGTCACATCCAAGCCATGAAAACATAAAATAAACAACAAAGGTTGCAGCACCGATCTCTGCTGCACTCCACCAGTCACATACGTCCAGGCAGAAAAATTATACTTCTACCGTTACCTTCTACATCCAACCACCAAGCCAATTGTGGGTCCAATTTACCGTCTTGGATCGCACCTGCCTTTGCTTTCTGGACCAGCCTTACATGCAAAACATTGTCAAGCTCCTCATTGAAGTTCATATATTGCTTCACCATGATATCAGAGTGTTCTTGGTTGAACATGCACATCAAATCCACCCTCCACTAAAGAAAGCAAGTAAACAGTAGCAGACTGCCTCGCCCGTCAAGTCCACTCCCGTTCAATATGATCACGGCAACACTGTCTCCTCATCTTGCAATCTGCCTCTCCCTCGCCATCTACTGGCAAGATATTTGAATATCTGCCTGAAGAATGGTCTGCTGAAGAATTATAAAAGATGAAATAGTGGCACATTTGGATAGCAGTAACAGGATCGGTCCGAGTCAGCGGATTTACGAAGGGGAAATCATGCTTGACTAATCTTCTGGAATTTTTTGAGTATGTAACTGGGAAAATGGACAAGGGGGAGCCAGTGGATGTAGGAACAAAGAGGTGCTTCTGCAGTTGTACAGGGCCCTAGTGAGAACAAACCTGGAGTATTGTGTGCAGTTTTGGCCCCCTAATTTGAGGAAGGATATTCTTGCTATTGAGGGAGTGCAGCGTAGGTTCACCAGGTTAATTCCCACGATGGCGGAACTGTCATATGTTGACAGAATGGAGCGGCTGGACCAGAGCTTTTTATACTCTGGAATTTATAAGAATGAAAAGGGATCTTATTGAAATATAAGATTATTAAGGGATTGGACAAGCTGGAGGCAGGAAACATGTTCCCGATGTTTGGGGCATCCAGAACCAGGGGCCATAATTTAGAACGGAGATGAGGAAATCGTTTTCACCCAGAGAGTTGTGAATCTATGGAATTTTCTGTCTCAGAAGGCAGTGCAGGCCAATTCTCTCGATGCTTACAAGATGGAGTTAGAGAGAGCTCCTAAAGATAGCAGAGTCAGAGGATATGTTGAGAAGGCAGGAACGGGGTACTGAATGTGGATTATCAGCCATGATCACAATGAATGGAGGTGCTGGCTCGAAGGGCCGAATGGCCTACTCCTGCACCTATTGGCTATTGTCTATTGTCTCTTGTCCACCCTCCTCCACCTCACGAAATTCCCCTCTCAATCTCTGGATTAATAACTCCAGGAAAGATGTGTGTTGTCCACCCGACGTGGTTGGGGTGAAGCCCCGGGCAAGGTGTCAGTTGTCCTCCCGCCTGTGCCCGAGTCTCCCCCCGACCCCCGGGGACTCTCTGATTCTCTGCTTCTCCCCCCAGTCTCCGTCACCCTGGATGTGGAAACAGCGCATGCGCGGCTCGAGGTGTCTGAGGATCGGAAGAGGGTGAGATGGACCCGGACCGAGAGGAGTCTCCCTGACACCGGGAAGAGGTTTACACACTGGGCGTGTGTGCTGGGATCGGAGGGATTCACATCGGGGAGACATTACTGGGAGGTGGAGGTGGCGGGGAGTCAGTACTGGGGTCTGGGAGTCGCCGCAGAGTCTGTGGAGAGGAAGGGATGGGTCACACTGACCCCGGAGACTGGAGTCTGGAGCATCAGGCGGCGGGGTGACGGGTTTGATGCATTCACCTCCCCTCCATCCCCTCTCCCCGCCCGTCCCATCCCCGGGAGGGTGGGAGTTTATCTCAGTTACGAGTCCGGGACAGTTTCATTTTACGACGCGGACACCAAGTCCCATCTCCACACCTTCACTGGGAATAAATTCACGGAGAAACTTTATCCTTTCTTCTGGACTTGGGATGAAAACAACTGGCTGAGAATCTGCTCCGGTTCCTCTCCGGGTGTGTAAAAGGGTCGGGTCTCGGGACCAGCGTCAGGGGCGGAGCTCTGGGGCTGTGGGGCAGAAACCCGGTGGACAACAGGTCAACGCTGAAAGAACGGCTCCTATTTAATCCCCAAATTCCGCGTCGTGAAACCCCAGTGATCGCGGAAATAAAACCAGAGAGAATGTAAATGTGGGAATAGTGAAATAAACATTGAACTATGTATCTCTGGGTCTCTCATTTCTCCTTTCCTCCTGTTTCTCTCTCTGTCTGCCCCTTGTCGGGATCCGATATTCCGTGTCTCCATTCCTCTCTCTAGATTTACGAGGACGTTGCCAAAACTAGAGCCACTGAGCAGTAGAGAGAGTACACAAAAGGCTGGAGAAACTCAGCGGGTGCAGCAGCATCTAAGGAGCGAAGGAAATAGGCGACGTTTCGGGTCGAGACCCTTCTTCAGGTAGAGGTTGAGTAGGTTGGGACTCTATTCCTTGGAACGCAGGAGGAAGAGGGGTGATCTTATTGATGTGTATAAAATCATGAGAGGAATAGATCGGGTAGATGCACAGTCTGTTGCCCACAGTAGGCGAATCGAGGGCCGGAGGGCAAAGGTTTAAGATGAAGGGGGAAGGAGTTAATATGAATTTTCACACAAAAGGTGGTGGGTGTATGGAACAAGCTGTCAGAGGAGGTAGTTGAGGCAGAGACTATCCCAATGATTAGACTGGTACATAGATAGACAATAGAGAATAGAGAATAGGTAATAGGGGTAGGGGTAGGCCATTCGGCCTTTCGAGCCAGCACTGCCATTCAATGTGATCATGACTGATCATCCACAATCAGTACCCCGTTCCTGCCTTCTCCCCATATCCCCTGACTCCGCTATCTTTAAGAGCCATATCTAGCTCTCTCTTGAAAGTATCCGGAAAACCGGCCTCCACCGCCCTCTGAGGCAGAGAATTCCACTGACTCACAACTCTCTGTGTGAAAAGGTTTTTCCTCATCTCCGTTCTAAATGGCTTATTCCTTATTCTAAACTGTGGCTCCTGGTTCAGGACTCCCACATCATGGGGAACATGTTTCCTGCCTCTGGCGTGTCCAAACTCTGAATAATCTCATATGTTTCAATAAGATCCCCTCTCATCCTTCTAAATTCTAGAGTATACAAGCCCAGCCGCTCCATTCTCTCAGCACATGACAGTCCCGCCATCCCAGGAAATAACCTTGTGAAACTACGCTGCACTCCCTCAATAGCAAGAATGTCCTTCCTCAAATTATTCAAGTCAGGTTTATTCGTCATATACACATACGAGATGTGCAGCGAAATGAAAAGTGTCTATGCTTGCGGATTGTGCAAAACAACTACAAAACAGAATGGAACAGAATCACATATTCACATATTACATATTTGTGGGAGGAAAAAAAAGAAAAAACAGCAATTTTAAAAAGACGCCACACAACAATAAATTGATCAGTAAAGTTAGACCCTGGTGAGATGGGAGTTTACAGTCCTAATGGCCTTGGGAAGAAACTCCTTCTCATCCTATCCATTTTCAGAACATGGCAACGGAGGTGTTTGCCTGACCGTAGCAGCTGGAACAGTCCGTAGCTGGGGTGGAAGGGGTCTCCCATGATCTTGTTGCCAATTAGGGGACCAAAGCTGCACACAATACTCCAGCTGTTGTCTCATTAGGGCACGTTTGGAGGGATATGGACTAGGTGGGACGACTACGGCTGGGACATGTTGGCCAGTGTGGGCATGTGAGCCGAATGGTTTGTTTCCGCGTTGTATCACTATGACTTCAAGATTCTATGATTTTCAGCCCCAGAACAGGAAAGTCTGAGCGGGAACTCAAGCCAACGTTATTGTCATCTGCACCAGTGGGCGAAGTTCAGGACAATGAAAATCTCGCTTGCAGTAGATTCACGGGCAACAGAGACACAAAGCCATACACGAAAACATCAATTATATTCCAGTTACACAAGTCAATGAAAATAAAAATGATTGTGCACGAACAAAACACTAGTGCAAAACACAATTAGAAAATAAATCTATCGTGGTGCAAGAGGGGTCCCGTGGTGTTCCGTAGCTGAGGTAGAGGTAGGGTTAAGGGGAGACACAAAATGCTGGAGTAACTCAGCGGGACAGGCAGCATCTATGGAGAGAAGGGATGGGTGACGTTTCGGGTCGAGACCCTTCTCCAGACTGATGTCAGGGCGGGACAAAGAAAGACGTAGGCGGAGGCAGTAAGGCGAGTGGGGCAACTGGCCAGCAGTGGAAAAGACTACAAAGAGTTGTGACCATTGCCCAGTCCATCACTGGCTCTGACCCCCCCCCCCACCACCTTCAAAGGGATTTTTCGCAGTCTCTGCCTCAAAAAGGCTGCCAACATCATCAAAGACCCACACCATCCTGGCCACACACTCATCTCACCACTGCCATCAGGTAAATTCTTTAGATTCTGGAGTAGTTCCTGAGGATTGGCGGGTAGCAAATGTAACCCCTCTTTTTAAGAAGGGAGGGAGAGAGAAAACGGGGAATTACAGACCAGTTAGTCTAACATCGGTAGTGGGGAAACTGCTGGAGTCAGTTATTAAAGATGGGATAGCAGCACATTTGGAAAGTGGTGAAATCATTGGACAAAGTCAGCATGGATTTACAAAAGGTAAATCATGTCTGACGAATCTTGTGGAATTTTTCGAGGATGTAACTAGTAGCGTGGATAAGGGAGAACCAGTGGATGTGGTATATCTGGACTTCCAGAAGGCTTTCGACAAGGTCCCACATAAGAGATTAGTATACAAACTTAAAGCATACGGTATTAGGGGTTCAGTATTGAGGTGGATAGAGAACTGGCTGGCAAACAGGAAGCAAAGAGTAGGAGTAAACGGGTCCTTTTCACAATGGCAGGCAGTAACTAGTGGGGTACCGCAGGGCTCAGTGCTGGGACCCCCAGCTATTTACAATATATATTAATGATCTGGATGAGGGAATTGAAGGCAATATCTCCAAGTTTGCGGATGACACTAAGCTGGGGGGCAGTGTTCGCTGTGAGGAGGATGCTAGGAGACTGCAAGGTGACTTGGATAGGCTGGGTGAGTGGGCAAATGTTTTGGCAGATGCAGTATAATGTGGATAAATGTGAGGTTATCCACTTTGGTGGCAAAAACAGGAAAGCAGACTATTATTTAAATGGTGGCCGATTAGGAAAAGGGGAGATGCAGCGAGACCTGGGTGTCATGGTACACCAGTCATTGAAAGTAGGCATGCAGGTGCAGCAGGCAGTGAAAAAAGCGAATGGTAATGTTAGCTTTCATAGCAAAAGGATTTGAGTACAGGAGCAGGGAGGTTCTACTTCAGTTGTACAGGGTCTTGGTGAGCCCACACCTGGAGTATTGCGTACAGTTTTGGTCTCCAAATCTGAGGAAGGACATTATTGCCATAGAGGGAGTGCAGAGAAGGTTCACCAGACTGATTCCTGGGATGTCAGGACTGTCTTATGAAGAAAGACTGGATAGACTCGGTTTATACTCTCTGGAATTTAGGAGATTGAGAGGGGATCTTATAGAAACTTACAAAATTCTTAAGGGGTTGGACAGGCTAGATGCAGGAAGATTGTTCCCGATGTTGGGGAAGTCCAGGACAAGGGGTCACAGCTTAAGGATAAGGGGGAAATCCTTTAAGACCGAGATGAGAAAGACTTTTTTCACACAGAGAGTGGTGAGTCTCTGGAACTCTCTGCCACAGAGGGTAGTTGAGGCCAGTTCATTGGCTATATTTAAGAGTGAGTTGGATGTGGCCCTTGTGGCTAAGGGGATCAGAGGGTATGGAGAGAAGGCAGGTACGGGATACTGAGTTGGATGATCAGCCATGATCATATTGAATGGCGGTGCAGGCTCGAAGGGCTGAATGGCCTACTCCTGCACCTAATTTCTATGTTTCTATGTTTAAAAGGTACAGGAGCCTGAAAACTGTAACGTCCAGGTTCAGGAACAGCTGCTTCCCCACAGCCATCAGGCTATTAAACACAACATCAAACAAACTCTGAATTATAACAGCCTATTGCACTTTATCTGGTTATTTATTGTGTATATATGGTCCATGGTGTATAGACACACTGAACTTTTATCTCCTGTTCTGTATTATGTTCACATATAGTGTCGTGCTCCAGCAAGCAAGAATGTCATTGTCCTATCTGGGACACATGACAATAAAACTCTCTTGACTTGACTTGACACATTGAATTTCACTACTGCCATCATGCTATTAAACACTGCAACAAATAAGCTCTGAACTACAACAGACCAGTATTATTATTATGATTACACTATTATTGCTTGTTTTTTTCAGTATGTGCGCATGTGTATAATATATATATATATATATATATATATATGCACTGAACTTTTTTTTCTCGTTTATGTATTATGTATTATATATTCTGTTGTGCTGCAGCAAGTAAGAATTGCATTTTTCTATCTGAGACATTTGAAAATAAAACACTCTTGAGTCTTGACTCTTGGGGTGTAAATATGAGGTGCTGTTCCACTAATTTACTCTGGGCCTCACTCTGAACATGGAGGACAGAAAGTTCAGATTAGGAATTGGAGGGGGATTGAAGTGCTGATCAACCGGGAGATCAGATTGATTAAGAAGGACTGAGCAGAGGTGTTCAACGAAACAATCGTCGAGCCTGCACTTGGTCTCTCCGATGTAGAGAAGTTGACACCTGGAACAGCGGATGCAGTAGATGAGGTTGGAGGAGGTGCAGGTGAACCTCTGCCCCACGTGCACCTCCTCCAACAATAGACAGTAGGTGCAGGAGTAGGCCATTCGGCAGTGCCGGTAACCTATAACCTTGGCCAGGGCCTCAAAACCTTGGGAGCCTCCGGCCAAGGTGTATAATATCTTTGACATTGTCATAGGCCTTTCCTACATTTACTGTCGCAGCACACTGTAGTCTCTAAACAACCCTTCAGTAATTTTCCTTGCCCTTCATTTCAGAATAATACTGTTTTAAGCCGAGAACTCGACACTAGCACTGGCAATAAATATATTTTTTAAAGCGCAGCTTTCCAGCCCCTTATCTCGTTGGCCATGATTGGCTGCACATCGGTGTTAATCTGGTGGCACCGGTGTCCGGTAAACTTTCACACATGCTCCTGTAAGCAGCAATGGCGGGACAGCCAGGAAACATCTTTGGATATTTGCGGGCTTCGAAAGTCAAAACTCAGCGGTAAGTAAGAAGTGCAAAGATATTTGAACTAGGAAGTTGGCAAGGAGCAATACTAGGGATAGAGCTGATAATCGTTGCTGGAAACCTACTGTGTAGTGCAGTGGCTGCCACTGTCAGGTTAGTAATAAAGCGAGGGCAAACATTAACTTCAATGTGGGGATTGGGAGGGGCCTCACATGTGGAATAGCCTAGGGCCTCCCTTCACCTAAATCCGGCAGTGCCATTCGGCCCTTCCAGCCAGCACCGCCATTCAATATGATCATGGCTGATCATCCCCAATCAGTACCCCGTTCATGCCTTCTACCCATATCCCCTGACTCCACGATCTTAAAGAGCCCTATCTAGCTCTCTCTTGAAAGTATGCAGAGAACCGGCTTCCACCGCCCTCCGAGGCAAAGAATTCCACAGACTAACAACTCTCTGTGAGAAAAGGTATTTCCTCATCTCCGTTCAAAATGCATTACCCCTTATTCTTAAACTGTGGTCCCTGGTTCTGGACACCCCCACATTGGGAACATGTTTCTTGCCTCTAGCATGTCCAAACCCTGAATAATCTGATATGTTTCAATAAGATCCCCTCTCATCCTTCTAAACTCCCGAGTATACAAGCCCAGCCGTTCCATTCTCTCAGCATATGACAATCCCGCCATCCCTGGAATTAAACTTGTAAACCTACGCTGCACTCCCTCAATAGCAAGAATGTCCTTCCTCAAATTAGGGGACCAAACCTGCACACAATATGATGTCTGAAAAAGGGTTTCGGCCAAAATGTTGCCCATCTCCCTCGCTCCATAGATGCTCTTGCATCTGCTGAGTTTCTCCAGCATTTTGTGTACCCTGAACACGATACTCCTGGTGTGGTCTAACTCGGGTCCTATAGAAACTGCAGAAGGACTCCTTGCTCCTATACTCAACTCCTCTTACTATAAAGGTCAACATGCCATTGGCTTTCTTCACTGCCTGCTGTACCTGCATGCTTACTTTCATTGATTAATGAAGAAGGACCTCCCAGATCCCGTTGTACTCCCCCTTTTCCCGCTTGACACCATTTAGATAGTAATCTGCCTTCCTGTTTTTGTTTTTGATAGCCTCATCAACTCCAGAGATGGGAGAGTTGCCCCAACCGCTCAGTTACTCCAGCATTTTGTGTCTACCTTTGGTGGTCGTCCTTGATGATAGATGCCGCCTTGAGGCAGCGCCTGGCCTGGGATGTCAGGACTTTCATATGAGGAAAGACTGGATAGACTCGGCTTGTACTCACTAGAATTTAGAAGATTGAGGGGGGATCTTATAGAAACGTACAAGATTCTTAAAGGGTTGGACAGGATAGATGCAGGAGGTTTGTTCCCGATGTTGGGGAGGTCCAGAACAAGGGGGTCACAGTTTAAGGATAAGGGGGAATTCCTTTAGGACTGAGATGAGGAAAACATTTTTCACACAGAGAGTGGTGAGTCTCTGGAATTCACTGCCACAGAAGGTAGTTGAGGCCAGTTCATTGGCTATATGTTAGATGTGGCCCTTGTGGCTAAAGGGACCAGGGGGTATGGAGAGAAGGCAGGTACAGGATACTGATTTGAATGATCAGCCATGATCATATTGCATGGCGGTGCAGGCTCGAAGGGCCGAATGACCTACCCCTGCACCTATGTTTCTATTTTTCTATGTGTAGGTGCTTTCGATGGTGGGGGTGGCTGTGGCCGTGATGGACCGGGCTGAGTCCACGACTCTCCGCAGCCTTGGATAGAGAAGATGTTGGAGGTGGTGCAGGAAAACAACTGCCTCACCTGACACCTCACTGCACACCTCCACCAACTAACACACGTTGCCAATCCCGATTTCTACCGGCTGGTGCTGCAGTCGAGACGTGGAAAATTATCCCTTGGCGGCTGCTGGGGTCACGAAGTCGCAGTCCCGTTCTCCGTCGCCTGGTGGCGGTGTTGGACCGCATCTTAAGAAGGGCGCAGCGGTGCAGTTGCTGCCTTGCGGCGCCAGAGACACGAGTTCGATCCCGAGGACGGACGCCGTCTGCACGGAGTTAGCATGTTTTCTTCCCGTGACCGCGTGGGCTTTCTCCGGGTTCTCCGGTTTTCTCCCACTCTCCAAAGACGTATAGGTTTGTAGGGTAATTGGCTTTGTTAAAAGATTGTAAATTGTCCCCAATGTGCAGGATAGTGCTAGTGTACGGGATCGCTGGTCGGCGTGGACTCGGCGGGCAAACAGGGCCTGTTTCCGCGCTATATCTCTAAGCACCAAACCAAACTGGAACAGCCATGAGCCACTTCCTCTCCCAGCTTCCTTCCTCTCACCCCCCACCCCCCCCCCCCAGTCTCTGCCCCTGGGACTACAGACTTAGGACTATAACGACCAACCTCAAGATGAATCACTTATGAGGAAAAATAGATACTTAAGATACTTTTTTATTAACGGTCTGATAAATAATTATATAAATACTACAATAAATAACAATATAATCGCAAACAATTAATAAATACATTCAAACTGATAATTGAAAATCAATATGATACATCAAGATGCAGATTCTGAATATCTTTAGACATCTATAAAAACAGATGCAAACGTATTTTTTCCTGCATAAATTCTATAACTCTGGGGGCATTGCCACCGTTGACAATGTGACAGAGGGGTGCAACTGGTTGAGAATCTCACTGGGTGAAATAGGACATGTTCTCTCTAGGGTTATTGCCTGAAGATTGATGATTGAACATCTCGGGTGGCCTACGAAAGATGTTGGCTCCATTGAGTCGACGGAATTTAGGAAGCACTCTGGACATTCCAGACAGGATGGATAGAAGCAGCTGGCATCCCATTTTAAGGAAAAAACCCATCCACAGAAAGTAGACAACATTTCTAAATGCTGGCTATTTTTTGAGTGGGGAGCTGACCCTCATATCGTTCACAGATAATTTTTAGTCGGCTGGGTGGCAACTGTCACAATGTAGAAAAGTTGCAGCTTCCCCCAAAAACATGACCAAATTAGAGATTTGGAAAGCAAGTCGACGGTAGCGTTTGACTGGGTCCGCTCACCAACCAGGAAGCTCAGGGCCTTAGCAGGCACTTGGCATTGGGGGAACGACCCTTAGAGGTCCAACATAGAGACTGAGCCTGGAGAAGGTCCCGACAAAAAACGTGGCCTATCCATGTCCTCCAGAGATGCTGCCTGCCCTGCTGAGTTACTCCAGCACTTTGTGTTTTACAGAGAGAGACAATGTATTGTTCAGTCTCCTCAAGGATCAATAACTGGTCATAAAGCTAAACAGTCTGAATATCAGACCTGTGACTTTGCTTATTAGATATTAGAATTGGGGGTGGGAGATTGCAAACCTTCACGTGTCCGCCCTGTTTCAACGAATGCAATCAACATGGCGTGCACAATCTAATAAGATCAAATAGAACAAGTTATACGACAACTTTAGGCTGTGCAACGCCATAACGCAAGAAGAAGATATTAGAATTATCTGCATAATCCCCCAAAGACTACTGTTACAATAATAATAAAAAAAACAAATTTAACAAACAAAATAAATATTTTGCCATTAAACATGAAAAACCTGCTTATATTGAATTCAATTCCAAGCATAGAATGCTCAAAAAAAAGCTACTGTATAGGACAATGTGCCCCATTGTTGTGGTCTGTCTTGACAAATAGATATAGACAATAGACAAATAGGTGCAGGAGTAGGCCTTTTTCGGCCCATTCGAGCCAACCCGCCATTCATTATGTGGCCTTTTTCAGTCCGAAAGATCGCACCTGGTTGCTCTTTGCTGGGGGTTCCTCACAAAGCGAATATGGCCAAAGAAGGTTTTCCCATGAGCAAAGTCCACAAAGTTCACACCACCCACTCAGTAAACCCTGGAGTAGATTCTGGTCCCCTCCTGGAAGTGGAAGATGGCCTCCCTGGTAGGATGTTCTTGTACCCAAGGTTCGCCGTGCGGACCGTAGTGGCAGACGGACTTGATGGCCTTCAGGAGCAGGTTCTCAACTGGGTAGCTTGCTGGCCGAGAGCGAGGAGATGTTGTGGCTCAGGTAGGTGGCTTTCTCCTGGCAGCTACTGCCATGAAAGGACCACCTGGGTGTAAACAAAGTAACTTGCCCGGCGGTCCTGATCACCAGCCCGTTGTTCTTGAAATCGACTCCTTCTGTTAGTGTGGAGTCCCGTCTCATCCTGCCAGACCACCTCTTTTTCTTCAATGATACCTGATGCTGTGAGAGAGGGAGAGGCAAACCGGTGAGCATGGAGCATGAATGGATGAAATAATAATGAATGAATGAATGATTGTGTGAATGAAAATGAGTTGAATGAAATGAATTGCTGAATGATGAGTGAATTAAAATGAGTGAATGAATGAATGAATGAATGAATGAATGAATGAATGAAGAGTGAATGAATGAGTGATTGAGTGAATGAGTGAATGAATGAGTGAATGAATGAGTGAATGAGTGAGTGAGTGAGTGAGTGAATGAGTGAACGAATGAGAGAATGAATGAATGAATGATTGAATGCGTGAATGAGTGAATGAATTTAAAACGAATGAATGAATGAATGAATGAATGAATGAATGAATGAATGAGTGAATGAATGAGTGGTTGAGTGAATGAATGAGTGAATGAATGGTTGAGTGAGTGAATTAGTGAATTAGTGAGTGAATGAATGGATGAGTGAGTGAATGCATGAATGAGTGAATGAATGAGTGAAAGAATGGATGATTGAGTGAATGAATTAATGGTGAATGAAATATTAATGAGTGAAAGAAAGGATTGAATGAGTGAAAGAATGAATGGTGAGTGAATGAGTGAACGAATGAATGGATGAGTGAATGAATGAGTGAATGAATGAATGAGTGATTGAATGAATGAATGATTGAATGAGTGAATGAGTGAATGAAGGAATGAAATGAGTGAATGAGTGTATGAAGGAATGAAGGAATGTAAGGAATGAATGTGTGGAATGAATTAATTAATTATTGTATCCAATGACTACTTATGGTAACGTGCGCAAAGTCAGCCCACGTGAAACTCTATGCTTTCATAGCAAAGGTATGCAAAAGTTACCCCTAAAGCAGGGTCCCCATTGTGGCTTCTAAACCGCCCTCCCCTCCCTCCTGAGAGCCTCACCCCCCCCACCGCCTCACGATGGTCCCCTGACCCCGAGTCCTCCTATGGGGCCCCCCCCCCCCCCCCACCCCACCCACCCCCCACCCATCCCCCCCCACTGCCCGCTGCCTCTCACCTGTGACATGCGCTGCTATGATTCGACCTCTTACATTTCCCACTTCCTTTCACGATCCGTTCGAGATCTGGACGGGGAAAAGCAAGAGCAATTATTAGTTGAGATGTCCGCCTCGGCCCGATAATTGACGAAACGTAAGTTTGTGTGTGTGCGGTGTAATTGTGGGGGGGGGGGTGGGGGGGGGGGGGGGGGGTGGTTATAAGAGAGAAGCGAAAATAGAGAGGGTGGGAGAAATAGACAAAAAAACTGGAGTAACTCCCCCCCCCGCGGGACAAGCAGCATCTCGGAGAGAAGGATGGAGGACGTGTTCGGGTCGAGACCATTCTTCAGACAAGGAAGGAGTGAGAATAGACAATAGACCAATAGACAATAGGTGCAGAGTAGGCCATTTGGCCCCTTCAGACAGCACTGCTGATCATCCACAAGCAGGTCCCCGTTCCGACCTTCTCCCCATATTCCTGACTCTTTAAGAGCGCCATCCTAGCTCTCTCTTTAAAATATCCAGAGAAACCTGCCTCCTCAACCGCTCCACTGATCAAGAATCTATCTATCTCTGCCTTAAAAACGAGGCAGAGAATTTCCACAGTCTCACAGCTGTCTGTGTGAAAAAGTGTTTTTTCTCATCTCCGTTAGCTTAGCCCTTAATCTTAAAAGGGGAAATGGGGCTGGAGGCCATTATGGATTTGGACCAGGGCAAAAAAGAGGAAAGAGAGAGACCATATAACCATATACAATTACAGCAGGAAACAGGCCATCTCGGCCCTTCTAGTCCGTGCCGAACACCTATTTCTCCCCTAGTCCCCATCTACGTGCACTCAGACCATAACCCTTCCCATTCCTTTTTCCCCCGTCCACAAACCTATCCCATGTATTTTAAATGATTAAATCGAACCTGCCTCCAACACTTCCACTGGAAGCCACATTTCCACACATCTACCCACTCTCTGAGTAAAGAGGTTCCCCCTCATGTTACCCACCCCCCCAAACTTCTGTCCCTTAATTCTCAAATCATGTCCTCTTGTTTGAATCTTCCCTACCTCAATGGAAAAAAGCTTATCCACGTCACTCTGTCTAAACCTCATTATCATCATTTAAAGATCTCTATCAAGTCCCCCCTTAACCTTCTGCGCTCCAAAGAATAAAGACCTAACCTGTCAAACCTTTCTCTGGAACTTACGTGTTGCCTGAACCCAGGCATCAATTCTAGTAGAAGAGACAGCGAAAGGAAGGACGCAAATGACAGTCGAGGCGGGAGAGTGGAGGAGGAAGTGGTGCCGGTGGGAGGTAGACAGAGCCTGGAGGAGGGGAGACTCTCTGTTAAGGTACACAACTCAACCCGTTATTTTGTCCCTGGAAAGCTTGCAGCTGGCGATCTCCGAGCTCGCGGCCGCGTCCTGTGGTCAAACGAGACAGTGTTTAAAATACGTAATGTTGCCCAGATCGAACCCCTAACACCTTCTAGAGACCCGTTCTGCCAGACACAGCCGTCCGGACAGGGCCAACCACGACTAACAGCTGGTCTTCAACGTGACACACTTAACAAAAGCCTCGAAAGCATTTGATCCATGTTCCCCTCCAAGGTTAACGGATTCTAAATACAAGCTGATAGAATTCTCTAGGGAGAAAATAAATTGTATAGTCCAAATTTCACAAGCATTTACACTCAAAACTGTACGTCTTTGTAGTGCGATACAACTATATTTCAGAGCCTTCTATTCAGAAACAAGGCTTAAGATAAAAAGGGAGGCGTTTGGGGGGGGGGGGGGGGGGGGG
>CM069160.1:32126533-32165637 GCA_035221665.1 Okamejei kenojei
GGGAGGTGATTTGAGGGGTGTGGAGGGAAGGATGGATGGAGTTGTGGGGAATTGATGGTGGGTTTAATTAAGTTTATAAGGTGGATGGAATATTTGTAATGATGGTGATGGTGGGATGGGTTTGATTGTTAAAGGATTTTTGAAGGATTGGTAAGATGATTTGGGTAACACAATTAGAATATAATATAGAGTGAGACCATGTTCGTGAAAGAAGTCTTGACTAGAGCCTGCAAAGTCGAGGCCCAGGGACATCTACTGCCTTCCAGGATTTTTCGGTAACTGATATTTTGATGTTACCGTTCAAGTATACCAACGGGATGGCAGAAGGTGATGGAAGTACTTTCGGGAGAGGGAAATGAAGCTCCGCTGTCGCTGCTGTACACACAGCGAGGGCCCTCTTCACCGCTCCTGTCCCCACTCCAGAAGAGGAAAGGTTTTCATTACGGCGTTCAAATATGTTTAACCCCACAAGTGGGCGCCGTAGTTGGATGTCCTCAACCTTCCTTGCTCGGATACGTTAGGAACAGGAAAAACTGTGTGACGTCAAGGACTCAGTGGATTTGGACCAGCAAGCGGGCAAGTCAAGTTAAAGCTGAGGGTGGACAAAAGGATGGGAAAAGAAAAAATCGTCCACCTCCCCCTCGGTTTTTGCGCGATTGGAGAAACCGAGGGTACTTATGAGGCTATGTAGGCAACCCAGGCTGGTGCAAGAAATGCAACAAGCGCTGGGCATGGGATGGCCCAATGCACTGCAGTTGTCTGCATAAAACTGCAAGTATTGGAGGGCCATGAGACAAAGGACTACTTGTCAGCCTAGCAAGAACTGCATACCTGTGCGGGGAGCAGGCCACCTTTACAGGGCTTGCCCTAAAAGAGCCTGCACCTACGCACAGGCTAACAAGAGGAGCTGCTGGCCAAGCACCGCCAAAGGGGGGTGAGGCACCCCCCACCACTGCCGAAGACCCCTGCAGAAGAGAGGGAACACGGACGAGGACATCCCGAACACCTCGCGGCCCCAAAGTGCCAGAAGGGAGACAACCGCCCAGTAGCATCCTGCCCAATGAGGGAGAGTCCAATGGATGGAGGGGGAACATCAGGAGAAATGGACAATGGTGAATATCAGAAGATGGGTCAGCCAAAGAGCCAGCCTAGAAAAAGTGGTAAAATCCAAAAGAAAATCACAAATAAAGGTGTCATTTCTCTTACAGAAGGCAGCACCTCTCCTCCTCGTCGGAGATGAGGCGACCGGGAAGTCCCAACGAGGGAGGCAGAGTGGAAAGTAAGACGGGGTATGAAAAGAGAGACCGAAGCAGAGAAAGGCCGAGAGGGCTCCAGCCCCAGTACAATCGGGACTCAGCGCAGTGGTTAGGGGCTCCAGACCGCGGAAGACCCAGGATCCATCACAACGGCAAGTGGACCCCAGCTCCAGGAGGGACCGGGAGCAGTGTGCAAACGGCCGATGGGCCCCAAGCTCCGGCGACCAGGAGAGCATTGCCAGCCGGCCATGGGCCCCAGCTCCGGGCGACCGGAGCAGCGCAAGAAGGCCATTGGGCCCCATCTCCCCGGGGCGAACCGGTGGAGCAGCGCAGAGGCCATTGGGCCCCAGCTAATTCAACAGAAGAAAAAGACGCGGCAGGCCCAAAAGGGGGTGGTAAACGGAGAAGGCCCCCCCGCTAACGACATACTTTGGTTACGGCCACCTGAATACTCACTCTCACACCGCGGACTTGCCTGAGCCCAAGACAGCTGAGTGCAATTTCATCGAAGCGGTGGGATGATGGCACAATGGAATATGAGCCCAGTGTCTCTAATAGCCAATGAGCTCAAACTGGCATCTTTAAAAAACGTGCGCAGTTAAAGAGCACTGCGCGATGTGTTATAAGCCTTTACAGTACCTGGCCCAAGGCCAGGCAGATGAGTGGACTTTATCATCAAGGAGTGCGGGCTGCCACAACCTCCGCTGCTATCCGAGGTGGTCCCGTGTGGCCCCACGGAACTGTCTTGTGGTCGTGGGAAATGACTGTCTGCATTTCCGCCTGGGGATTTTGCTGCGGGGAGTAATCTTCAACCATCACTAGAGGCATAGGAATGGTTGGGAGGGCGACTCCTCGTGTGGATGTTATGTACCGTGGCTCTCACGCTCCGTCTGATTAAATGGTTTATGCCTCACCCACGCAGAGCGACGGCCTTGGCCGTTCTCGCAGCAGCTCCCAGTGCTGCTGGCCACGTCCCGGCAGCGTCTTTCTGCCGGTGACTTCAACTGCATCTTGATGCGGCTGGTACGATCCTGGCAGTGGCCGACAGCAACTGGAACAGCACGTCCAAGTTTCTGATGGAGATGGTAAGACGCAAAGCTCGTGAGACGCCTTCAGCACCACTCGCAGGCGTTTGTATCCCCAGCCGCAGTTCACTTGGTCGAGAATCGGACAGTTTAGGCCCGCTCCCTGGATAGACTTTCACTCTTACACGAGCGAAGGCCGTCACGGTGAGTCACCTGACCTCTAACGCCATTGTTTCTTCACCGACCACTGCCTTAGCTTCAGGCTTCCTGTCACCTACGTGGGGAGGAAACCCCGGAAGGCAGCAGAGGGACATAGGAAGTTAAACACGAAACTGTTTGACGCCCCCCGAGAGAAATGTCGAGGAGCTAAAGGAAGGGGACTACCTTGTTTGGAGAACGGTGAATCCCCTCTTCTGATCCCCCAACACTCTGGTGGGAAGCAAAACCAAGAGAACATTAAAGAGGTTCTTCATAAGTTAAAGGGGTTCAGAGAGGCAAGACAGAGTCAGAGGGAATTGATGCCAACTTCCAGACAGATTTGCGCAGACAACTGACTCCTTCTGGCAGATCGAGCGGGGTGGATTGGAGGGAGGAAACTTAGAGAGTTGAAAGGACCGTCAAGCTTCAAGCTCTTTCACCTCAGAAATCCTCCAAGATCATCTTCCGATCTATGGGTCAGTCCATTGTGGAGCAGGATGGAGACGTGCTCACGTTTTTCTTCTTCAATAAGGTTCAACAGGGGGAGCTCTGTGATGACAGCCATAGGAGGAGGACGCACGGTAGCATCCTCACAGGACAGACGTGCTGAGGATTGCTGCAAATCCTTTTACACAGATTTGAATGACCCAAGGACCACAGATAAGTACCCCGAGTGGGTCCTCCCAGAACTTCCTGTCCTCAATCACGGAGGTTCTTGGAGGACAGCAAGCGGAGAGTCTGGACCATCCACTGACCCTTAGAGGAAGGCTGAACTGGCTCCATCCCGTTCCTTTGATCGATAAAACTCTCCGGAAGCGATGGTCATACCCGCCGAGTTGTATTAGCTCTGTGGACTGGATGGGCCCGGTCCTGCTAGAAAAGTGTACAACGACAATGCTTCTGGCTGGTGAGCATGTCCCAGACTCCTATGAGGAAGAGGCAAACATCACCCTAATCTTAACACGCAGAAGGGGGAGAATGAAGGACATAAAGAATTGGAGACCCCATAACACTCTTGGAATGTGGACTACAAGATCCAGTCCAAAGAGCCATCGCCAACCGGGTCAAGGTCTCTGCTCTGGGACAGTGATACCACCCGGACCAAACCTGTGCTTGTAACCTGGCTAGGAAAATCTCAGACAGCCTCAGCGCTGCTGAGAGATACCACGCCTACGTGCAGACGCCGGTGGATGCCTGCCTAGTCCAGCTTGGACCGGAGAAGGCCTTCACAGGATTTCGCACAACGACATGAGGGACTGCGCATCTCCCAACAAAGGGTTTTTGGGGCGGGAATCAAAATTGGATCAGAACGCCAACACAACAATCCGTAGTGGTCAGTCGCTAAATCAATGGGTGGGGAATCAGACAGTATCCCCTGTAAGGTCTGGCGTCTTAGGCAGGTTTGCCCTGCTCCACTCCTGGTCATTTTTTTGTCTGCTGGTATTGAACCTTTTTGCTGAATCCATCATGGAAGGATGCTGTCATAAGGAGTGACCATTGCCAGCTAGTGGGGCCATTCATGTAAAGACCATTCCCTTACAATGGACGATGTTCGCTGTCTTCTGCTCGGATCCCAGGTCGGAGTTTTCGCAAGACTGATTAGTACTGCGACCCAGATTGAGTCGGTCCACGGAGCCAGGGTGAACCGCAGGAAGAGCGAGGCCATGCTCTTTGGCACTGGCCTGACAGATCTTCCGTCCCCTTCACCATCAAGCCTGACTTCTTGAAGGTGCTGGGGATCTGGTTCGGGGAGGGGCTGAGGCATGTAAGCTAAAAATTGGGCTGGAGCGGATAGCCAGGGTGGGAGGAAGCTGGAGCTTTGGATGAGCAACGCTACTCCGTCTCCATAACAGGGAAATGTAATTTGGTCATCAGGTGTGAGGTGCCTCCGGTGCTGCTGTACTTGGCACAGGGGGTGGCCTGTCCCTACCCTTCATAAGCCACACAGTGATCACCCGGGCCCATCTTCCACATCATCGGGGGTCGAAGGTATGGACCGGGGCGACGGGCACAAAATGAACAAGTGCTGCAGTAACAATCGGGGTAAAAGCGTCCCAACGTCGAGCCCTCAGGTCTGATGTAGCCACCTTCGTGTGTGGCTGCATCAGGCGGAGTGTAGGGTCCAAGGCACTGGGCTACTGAGTGTCACTACCCTGCTGTAGGTCTACCTGTCCCCCGGTGTTGAGAAGAATTGGGCCTTGGGCGCAGTGCCTACGACAATGGTCCAGTCACTGGACTTTGCCCCTGCCCCATCTGTCGTCGGTGGAAGGAGGTTCTTCCTTACCGGACCAACACCTTTGACCACATGTCCCCAATCCTGGGCAGTGTGCGATGCACAGTACTGTCCCCTGCCAGGGCACTGCAGTAGGGAAGAAGGACATCTATGACCCCGGTGGCGTGGTTCCCTGAGCAAGACGCTCATCTCGTCTGGCAAAAATCCTCATCGCCAAACTCACCAAACAAAGCACCAAGACCTGGCTTGTCTGGCGGTGAGGGGGAGCCCTCCCCAGTCAGATCCTTCCTGCACCGTCGGAACCTTCACTACCAGCGCACGCAGCCCTCGGGACGGCTGCTATGGCGAGGAGCGACGGTTGCCCACCTCTTTACAGAGTGTGGGTTTGCTAAAAGAGTCTGGAGAAAAATGCAAGGGTCCCTGGTACGCTTTATCCCGAACAGCTCCGTCACAGAGGACTCTGTGATTTACGGACTGTTCCCAGGGACACAGTCAGATACTGACATCGAGTGCTGCTGGAGGGTCATCAACTCGTAAAAGACGCCCTTTGGTCTGCCCGAGCATTGTTCACCACCCAGCAGAGCGAGATGTCCGTCCAGTGGGAATGTTGCCGTCTGGCCCGCTGCAGACTGCAGGGTACGTGCTGAGGGACGCACTGAAGCTCGGTGCAGCGCCAACGCCAAGGCTCGGTGGGGGAGGGCCACAGTCCTAACGCCCTCTCCGCTTCTGGACATGGGGGGTACAGTATTGTGGAGACGCCCACTCAATATAAGGGAAAGGTATCCCACGCCATTGTGGCATGAGTGGGGGACTGGATTTGTGGAAACTTGGGAAAAAGAAAATGTCTAAACTGTATTGATCTATTGTACAGCCTCCGAAAATGTCGGATGGATTTTCCGCAAGGTTAATGTATTGTATATATTTATCATTCGAATAAAGTATATTATGAAATAAAAAAAAAAAAAAAGGCTGTGCTCGAACAAGAGGAGCTGCTGCCTATCACCCCCAAAGGGGGGTGAGGCACCCCCCACCACTGCCAAGACCCCAGCCCAAGAGGGAACACGGACGAGGACAGCCGACCACCTCGAGGCCCCAAGTGCCAGAAGGAGATGCCCAGCATCCTGCCCAAGATGGAGAGTCAATGGAGGAGGGGGAACAGCAGGAGAAATGGACAATGGTGAAGTATAAGAAGAGGGTCAGCCCAAGAGAGCCAAGGCCAGAAAAGAGTGGTAAGTCCAAAAGAAAATCACAAAAAAAGGTGTCTTTCTCTTACAGAAGGCAGCAACCTCTCCTCCTCGTCGGAGGATGAGGCGACCGGGAAGACCCAACGAGGGAGGCAGAGGAAGAAAACGGGGGAGGAAAAGGAGACCGAGAGCAGAGAATGTGGCCGAGGGGCTCCAGCCCCCAGGACCATCGGTAGCAAGCGCAGTGGTTGAGGGGCTCCCAGGCCCCGGAGACAGGAATACATCACAACGGCAAGTGGAACCCCAGCTCCAGGGGACTGGGAGCAGTGCAACGGCCGATGGGCCCCAGCTCCGGCGACCGGGAGCATTGCAGTGGCCGATGGGCCCCAGCTCCGGGCGACCGGGAGCAGCGCAGAGGCCATTGGGCCCAGCTCCGGGCGACCGGGAGCAGCGCAGAGGCCATTGGGCCCCAGCTACAGAAGAAAAAGGAAGCGGCATGCCCAAAAGGGGTGGAACGAGAAGGCCCCCCGCAACGACAACTTTGGTTACGCCACCTGATACTCACCTCACCGCTGGATTCCTGAGCCCAAAAGCTGAGGCAATTCACTGAAGCGGTGGGGATGGGGGACATGGAAATGGCCAGTGACTCTAAAAGCCAATGGAGCTCAAAACTGGCATCTTTAAACGTGCGCATATAAAGAGCACTGCGCGATGTGTAATGCCTTACAGTACCTGGCCAAGGTCAAGGCAGATGTGACTTTTCTTCAGGAGTGCGGGCTGCCACACCTCAAAAACCGCTGCTATCGGAGGTGGTCGCGATGGTGGCCCCACGGACTGTCTGTGTGGTCGGGGGGAAATGACTGTCGTGCTTCCGGCCTGGGGATTTTTGCTGCGGGGAGGGAACTTCACCATCACTGAGGTCAAGGAAAGTGGTTGGAGGGCGTCTCCTCGTGGTGGATGTTATGTACCGTGGCTCTCCGCTCCGCTGATAAATGTGTAATGCCTCACCCACGCAGAGCGAGCGGCTGGCCGTTCTCCAGCAGCTCCCAGTGCTGCTGGCCACGTCCCGGCAGCTCGTTCTGGCCGGTGACTTCAACTGCATCATTGATGCGGCTGGACGATCCGGCAGTGCCGACAGCAGACTGGACACACGTTCCAAATTCTGATGGAGATGGTAAAAGACGCCAAAGCTGCGTGACGCCTTCAGCGACCCTGCAGGCGGGTCCCAGCCGCAGTTCACTTGGTCGAGATCGGAAACGGGTTTAGCCCGATCCCGGATAGACTTCGTCTTCACGACGAAGGCCGCACCAGGTGAGACACACTGACCTCACGCCAGTGTTCTTCTCCGACCTCTGCCTACTTTCAGGCTTCCTGTCACCTACGGGAGGACCGGAAGGCAGGCAGAGGGACGTGGAAGTTAAACACGAAACTGTTGACCCCAGAGAATGTCGAGGAGCTAAAGAGGGACTAACGCATGTTGGAGAAACGGTGAAGCCCCTCTTATGACTCCCCCACACTCTGGTGGGAAGCAACCAAGGAGAACATTAAGAGGTTCTTCATAATTTAAAGGGGTTCAGAGAGCAAGACAGAGTCAGAGGGAATTGTGCCAACTCCAGACAGATTTGCAGCAACTGCTCCTTCTGCAGTCGAGCGGGGTGGATGTGAGGGAGGAACTTAGAGAGTTGAAGGACCGGCAAGCTCAGCTCTTCACCTCTGAATCCTCCAAGATCATCTTCCGATCTAGGGTCCGCCATGTGGAGCAGGATGAGACGTGCTCACGTTTCTTCTTCCATAAGGTTCACAGGGGGAGCTCTGTGATGAACAGCCTTAGGGAGGAGGACGGCACGTAGCAATCCTCACAGACAGACGTGCTGAGGATCTGCAAATCCTTTTACACAGATTTGTATGGACCAAAAGACCACAGACAGTACCTCCTCCCAGAACTTCCCTGTCCTCAATCACGGAGGTCTTGGAAGACAGCAAGCGGGGAGAGTCTGGACCAACCACTGACCCTAGAGGAGCTGACTGGCTCCATCCGTTCCTTTGACTCGAATAAAACTCCCGGAAGCGATGGCTTACCGGCTGGTTGTATTTGGCTCTGTGGGACTGGATGGGCCCGGACCTGCTAGAAGTGTACAACAACATGCTTCTGGCCGGTAGCATGTCAGACTCCATGAGGAAGGGCAACATCACCCTAATCTACAAGCAGAAGGGGGAGATGAAGGGACATAAAGAATTGGAGACCCATAACACTCTTGAATGTGGACTACAAGATCCTGTCCAAGGCCATCGCCAATCGGGTCAAGTCTGCTCTGGGACAGGTGATCCACCCGGACCAAACCTGTGCTGTACCTGGCAGGAAAATCTCAGACAGCCTAGCGTTGCTGAGAGATACCATCGCCTACGTGCAGGACAGACGGGTGGATGCCTGCCTAGTCAGCTTGGACCAGGAGAAGGGCCTTCGGACAGGATTTCGCACACGTACATGAGGGACGTGCTCTCCAAAATGGGTTTTGGGGAGGGGAATCAGAAATTGGAATCAAACTGCTCTACACCAACATCCGTAGCGCAGTCCAAATCAATGGGTGGGAATCAGACAGTTTCCCTGTAAGGTCTGGAGTTAGGCAGGGGTGCCCTCTCTCTCCTGTCTTGTTTGTCTGCTGTATTGAACCTTTTGCTGAATCCATCAGGAAGGATGCGGGCATAAGAGGAGTGACATTGCCAGGCAGTGGGGGCATTCATGTAAAGACCTCCCTGTACATGGACGATGTCGCTGTCTTCTGCTCGGATCCAGGGTCGGTTCGCAGACTGATTAGTATCTGCGACCAGTTTGAGGTCGGCCACGGGAGCCAGGGTGAACCGCAGGAAGAAGCGAGGCCATGCTCTTTGGCAACTGGCCTGACAGATCTTCCGTCCCCTTCACCATCAAGCCTGACTTCTTGAAGGTGCTGGGGATCTGGTTTCGGGGGGGCTGAGGCATGTAACAAAAATTGGCTGGAGCGATAGCCAGGGTGGGGAGGAAGCTGGAGCTGTGGAGGCAACGCTCCCTCTCCATAACGGGAAAGAATTTGGTCATCAGGTGTGAGGTGCTCTCGGGGCTGCTGTACTTGGCACAAGTGTGGCCTGTCCCTCCCCTCATACGCCGCAGGGATCACCCGGGCCATCTTCCACTTCATCTGGGGTTCGAGGATGGACCCGGTGTGCGACGGGCCACAATGTACAAGTCGGCAGACAACGGGGTAAAAGCGTGCCCAACGTCGCCCTCATTCTGATGGCCACCTTCGTGTGTGGCTGCATCAGGCGTAGTGTAGAGCCAAGGCACGTGGGCACCAAGTGTCACTACCTGCTGAGGTTCTACCTGTCCCCGTGTGAGAAGGATGGGCCTGGCGCAGGTGCCACGCAATGTGCCAGTCAGCTGGACATTGCCGCCCCATTCTGTCGTCGGTGGAAGGGTTCTTCCGGACCAACCCCTTTGACCACATGTCCATCGGGCAGTGGTCAGCACAGAATGTCCCTGCAGGCACTGCAGGGAAAGGACTCTATGGACCCGGTGGCGTGGTTCCCTGAGCAGACTGCCCAGCTCGTCTGGCAAAATGCCTCATCGCCAGAAACTCACCAACAAGCACCAAGACCTGGCTTGGCTGGCGGTGAGGGAGCCCTCCCAGTCAGATCCTTCCTGCACTGTCGGAACCTCACTACCAGCGCACGCTGCCCCTCGGGACGGCTGCTATGGCGAGGAGACGGTTGCCCACCTCTTCACAGAGTGTGGGTTGCTAAAAGAGTCTGGAGAAAAATGCAAGGGTCCCTGGTACGCTTTATCCCGAACAGCTCCGTCACAGAGGACTCTGTGATTTACGGACTGTTCCCAGGGACACATTCAGAGACTGACATCGAGTGCTGCTGGAGGGTCATCAACTCGGTAAAAGACGCCCTTTGGTCTGCCCCGAGCATTGTTCACCACCCAGCAGAGCGAGATGTCCGTCAGGGAATGTTGCCGACTGGCCCGCTGCAGACTGCAGGAGTACATGCTGAGGGACGCACTGAAGCTCGGTGCAGCCAACGCCAAGGCTCGGTGGGGGAGGGCCACAGTCTAAGGCCCTTCCGCTGCTGGACATGGGGGGGTACAGTATTGTGGAGACGCCCCTCAATATAAGGGAAGGTATCCCACACCATTGTGGCATGAGTGGGGGACTGATTTGTGGAAACTTGGGAAAATGAAAATGTCTAAACTGTATTGATCTATTGTACAGCCTCCGAAAATGTCGCAAGGTTAATGTATTGTATATATTTATCATTCGAATAAAGTATATTTTGAACCAAAAAAAAAAAAAAAAAAAAAAAAAAAAGTGCTCCAGGACCTCCGTGATCGAGGACAGGAAGTTCTGGGAGGAGGTAACTGTCTGTGGTCTTTTGGTCATACAAATCTGTGTAAAAGGATTTGCAGATCCTCAGCACGTCTGTCTGTGAGGATGCTACCGTGCCGTCCTCCTCCTAAGGCTTTTCATCACAGAGCTCCCTCTGTGAACCTTATGGAAGAAGAAACGTGAGCACGTCTCATCCTGCTTCCACATGGCGGACCCTAGATCGGAAGATGATCTTGGGAGATTCAGAGGTGAAGAGCTGAGCTTGCCGGTCCTTCAACTCTTCTAAGTTCCTCCCTCACATCACCCCCGCTCGACTGCAGAAGGAGCAGTTGCTGCAAATCTGTCTGGAGTTTGCACAATTCCCTCTGACTCTGTCTTGCTCTCTGAACCCCCTTTAATTATGAAGAACCTCTTAATGTTCTCCTTGGTTGCTTCCCACCAGAGTGTGGGGGAGTCAAAGAGGGGCTTCACCGTTCTCCAACATGCGTAGTCCCTCTTTAGCTCCTCGACACTCTCCGGGGTCAACATTTCGTGTTTAACTTCCACGTCCCTCTGCCTGCCTTCCGGTCCTCCCGTAGGTGACAGGAAGCCTGAAGTAGGCAGTGGTCAGAGAAGAACACTGGCGTGAGGTCAGTGTGTCCTCACCGTGACGGCCTTCGTCGTGAAGACGAAGTCCCTATCCGGGATCGGGCCTAAACCGTCCGATCTCGACCAAGTGAACTGCGGCTGGGACCCGCCTGCAGGGTCGCTGAAGGCGTCACGCAGCTTTGCGTCTTTTACCATCTCCATCAGAAACTTGGACGTGCTGTCCCCCCCCCCCCCCCCCCCCCCCCCCAGCTCTGCTGTCGGCACTGCCGGATCGTCCAGGGCCGCATCAATGATGCAGTTGAAGTCACCGGCCAGAACGAGCTGCCGGGACGTGGCCAGCAGCACTGGGAGCTGCTGGAGAAATGGCATCCGCTCTCGCTCTGCGTGGGTGAGGCATACACATTTATTCAGCCGGAGCGGAGAGCCACGGTACATAACATCCACCACGAGGAGGGACGCCCTCCAACCACTTCCTTAACCTCAGTGATGGTGAAGTTCCCTCCCCGCAGCAAAATCCCCAGCCGGAAGCACGACAGTCATTTCCCCCCCCCCCGACCACACAGACAGTCCGTGGGCCACCATCGCGACCACCTCCGATAGCCAGCGGAGGTGTGGCAGCCCGCACTCCTGAAGAAAAGTCACATCTGCCTTGACCTTGGCCAGGTACTGTAAGGCATTAACACATCGCGCAGTGCTCTTTATACTGCGCACGTTTAAAGATGCCAGTTTGAGCTCCATTGTCTTTAGAGTCACTGGCCATTTCCATGTCCCATCATCCCCACCCAGCTTCGGTGAATTGCCTCAGCTTTCCTGGCTCAGGAATCCAGCGGTGAGGTGAGTATCAGTGGCGTAACCAAAGTTGTCGTTACGGGGGGCCTTCTCGTTCCACCCCCTTTTGGCATGCCGCTTCCTTTGTCTCTGTAGCTGGGGCCCAATGGCCTCTGCGCTGCTCCCGGTCCGCCCGGAGCTGGGGCCCAATGGCCTCTGCGCTGCTCCCGGTCGCCCGGAGCTGGGCCCATGGGCCGCTGCAATGCTCCCGGTCGCCAGGAGCTGGGGCCCATCGGCCGTTGCAACTGCTCCCAGTCCCCTGGAGCTGGGTCCACTTGCCGTTGTGATGATTCCTGTCTCCGGGGCCTGGAGCCCCTCAACCACTGCGCTGCTCCCGATTCCTGGGGCTGGTAGCCCCTCGGCCACTTCTCTGCTCTCGGTCTCCTTTTCCTCCCCCCCGTTTTCTTCCTCTGCCTCCCTCGTTGGGACTTCCCGGTCGCCTCATCCTCCGACGAGGAGGAGAGGTTTGCTGCCTTCTGTAAGAGAAGACAACCTTTTTTGTGATTTTCTTTTGGACTTACCACTCTTTTCTGGCCTTGGCTCTTTGGAGCTGACCCCTCTTCTTATACTTCACCATTGTCCATTTCTCCTGCTGTTCCCCCTCCTCCATTGACTCTCCCTCTTGGGCATGATGCTGGGCGTCTCCTTCTGGCACTTGGGGCCTCGAGGTGGTCGGGCTGTCCTCGTCCGTGTTCCCTCTTGGGCTGGGGTCTTGGCAGTGGTGGGGGTGCCTCACCCCCTTTTGGGGTGCTGGCAGCAGCTCCTCTAGTTGCCTGTGCGTAGGTGCAGGCTCTTTTTAGGACAAGCCCTGTAAAGGTGGCCTGCCTCCCCGCACAGGTTGCAGTTCTTGCTGGCCTGACAGTCCTTTGTCTCATGGCCCTCCAATCCTGCAGTTTTTTTGCAGACAACTGCAGTGCATTGGGCCATCACATGCCCAGGCTTGTTGCATTTTCCTGCCCTACATAGATTAACAAGTACCCTCCGTTACCTCCAATCGCGAAAACCGAGGGGGGGTGGAACGATTTCTCCATCCTTGTCCACCCTCAGCTTTACCTTGACTTGCCGCTTGCTGGTCCAAATCCCGTGCATGTCCTTCACGTCCACACAGTTTCCTGTTTTCCCCCTCAACCGTAACGAGCAAGGAAGGTGAGGACATCCACCACGGGCACATGTGGTTAAACATGTGCACCGTAATGAACCTTTCCTTCTGGTTGGGAGGGTGAATAGCGGCTGCACTTTCAGCAGCGACAGCGAGCTTCATTCCCCTCTCCCGGAAGACTTCCATCACCTTCTGCCATCCGGTTGGATACTTGAAGGTAACATCAAAATATCCGTTACCTGGAAAATCCTGGAGGCAGTAGATGTTCCTTGGCCTCGAATATTTGCAGGCCTCTAGCAAGACCTTCTTCACGAACAGGTCTCGTGAGAAGGGGTTCCCCTTGCTGAGGTCCTTGATGCTTATTCGCAGGGTATTCCCGATACCCTGCACTCCTGCTCCAGCTCCTGCTCCTGCTGACATTGTGGCTGAATAAGGTGTTAGGTTGGTTTCCCAAACCAGCATGGATCCACCTCTAAGCCTGCAGCCGACCGACTCCTCAACGATTTCGCTCCGCAAGGAACCGCCAGAACTGTTCTGATAAGAACAGATAGTCTCTTTCACAAAAAGATAAGAACAGATACTACACTTGATCTTAGCCAAAAGGCCGAAAAGGTGTCTTGGCAGCCTACCTGAAACCACTAATTTTGGCCCACAATGTCTCAATTATCCCAGAAAACAGTAAATTTGTCCGGTATTCGCCCAGGAGGAGCATTTTAGCCCAAAAGGCCCATGCCAGGCCAGGAAAAGTCCCAAAAAAGTGTCTTTCACTTCACTTCACTCAGATTTCATTAAAAAGTTTTTTTTTAATATTAAGAGTCCCTTCGGCACATCATTCACCTGTACTATCTCAGGAGGAGTCTTTTTGGCCCATCGGGCTTGTCTCGATTTCCACTGGCCTTCCAGTGCTGAAGGTCCCTGACATTCTGGGCCGGCCTTAAGCCAATTGGACCAATTGCTCCCAATTGGGCCCTGCGCAAGAGTAATCTACTCTCGGCTCGGATAGATGTACCCCGAGTGGAGGGGGTAGAGAGGGGTGGAGAGAGAGTAGAGGGGTGGGGAGCGAGTAGAGGGGTGGAGGGGGGTATGAGGACAAATGGAGAAGGGAGAGAGGGGCTCTTTTGCCCGCAATACCCGTATCTGCGAGGAGGAGAATTTCGGCCCAAAAGGCCCGTGCCAGGCCAGGAAAAGTGCAGAAAACGTGCCTTCGGCCTACCTGAAACCTTGTGGAACCACTCATTTTGGCCCACAAGGCCCCTATTCACCCAGAAGCTATTTCCTTTTCCACACAATGCCCGTATTAGCCGCGGAGGAATTTCAGCCGAAAAGGCCCATGTCAGGCCAGGAAAAGTCCAAAGAAATGCATATTTCCTACCTGAAACCACACATTTCGGCCCACAAGACCCCTATTAGCCCAGAAACTAGTCTATTTTACCCGAAATACCCATATTAGCCCAGGAGGAGCATTTCAGCCCAAAAAGCCCCTGCCAGGCCAGGAAAAGCCCAGAAAATGTGCCTTCGGCCTACCTACCTGAAACCACTAATGTTGGCCCACAAGGTCCCTATTAGCCCATAAACCAGTCCATTTTGCCCGAAATGCCCGTATTAGCCCAGGAGAAGCATTTCCGCCCAAACGGCTCATGCCAGGCCAGGAAAGGAAGAAAAAAAAGGTGCCTTCGGCAGCCTACCTGAAACAACTAATTTTGGCGCAGAAGGTCGTTATTAGCCCAGAAACCAGTCCCTTTTGCCCATATTATCCCTGGAGGAGCCATTTCAAGCCCAGGAGGAGCCATGTTCGGCCAGGAAAAGTAGAAAAAAAGGTGGAGAGAGAGTAGAGGGGTGGAGGGAGAGTAGAGGGGTGGAGGGAGAGTAGAGGGGTGGAGGGAGAGTAGAGGGGTGGAGAGTAGAGGGGTGGAGGGAGAGAGAGGGGTGGAGAGTAGAGGGGTGGAGGGAGAGTAGAGGGGTGGAGGGAGAGTAGAGGGTTGGAGGGAGAGTAGAGGGGTGGAGGGAGAGTAGAGGGGTGGAGGGGGAGTAGAGGGGTGAGGGGGGTTTTGAAGGGGGGATGGAGAAGGGGGAGAGGGGGAGGTGGGTCGTTCCCTCACGATCCCGGGGCAGCGCTCCCGCCCCCAGTTGCCGTACTTCATGCACACAGCCCCAGCTCCACCCCTCTCCCCTCGCTGGGGAGACGCTGTGAACAATACAGGGAGGGATGGGCCGGGGGTTGGAGCAACTTTTAGAAACCTCGGCCTCAGCTCACACCCGTCCGCCCGGACCCCGGCAACCGCTCTTGCCGCCGGCCCTATCCCTTCCTTCTCTCCTTCCCTTCTTCCCTTCCTCCCTTCTCTCCTTCCCTCCCTTCACTCCTTCCCTCCCTCTCTTTTCCCTTCTCTCCTTCCCTCCCTCCCTTCTTTTTCTCCTTCCCTCCCTCCCTTCTTTCTCTACTTCCATCACTCCCTTCTCTCCTTCCTCCTTTCTCTCCCTCCCTCCCTTCTCTCCTTCCCTCCCACACATACACATCAACGCACAGACAACGAACACACACAAATAACACACACACACACACACACACACACACACACACACACACACACACACACACACAACTAAGTTAGGTAGGCACTAGTAAGGGGTAGAAGCCCAAAGAGTAGGATGGGGCTGAAGCCCAAAATTTAATGCCTGGACTGGTTTTTCGCCAATAGTTATTGGTTTTCCAGGATCTATTTAATTATTTTTTTTTGTTTTCATTTCACAGTCACTAAAACAAGTGGTATTTTAACTATGTACTTTTCAGAGATGATCAACACAGTTTGTTTGTTACTTGTAGGCTTACATGTATGCAATTTTACATTAAAATGTGGCTTAGATCTGTTTGGTCCATTAACTCGCAGGTACTCTTTAAGCGCACATTTTGATTACTTTCCATTCTACCATAGAGATATCAAGTCTATACTAGACTTTATTTATATTTCTATGATTCTACATACCTTGGCTGGGAACCTGGAGCTCACCAAAATTATTCCCAATTGGGCCCCGCACCTCCTAAGGCCGGTCCTGCTGACATGGCCCAGCTCCTGATGTATGATCCAGCTGCTCCTTATTCCGGACTGGTTCCACAATGGAACCGGTTTCCGTCTATCCGCCCGCCCGCCCTGCAAACCCCTCCAGCCCCGGAGAGCAGCACAGTGAGACAGACTCCCCACTCGCAGCCACCCTGACGTTCATCACCAGGAGAACACAAGGAACTGCAGGAGCTGGTTTACAAAGCAACTGACACAAAGCCATGGGGTAACTCAGCAACATGGGCCAAGCAGCATCTCTGGAGAATTTGGGTAGATGATGTTTCAGGTCAAGATCCTCTACAGAATGATTATAGAAGGAGGTGTTGTATTTGATAGATCACCGGATTCTGACAACAGAGTTTGTACACCAAGGTATTTTATTCCACTACCAAATAAGGCACAGAGCCACGTATCCGCGCACACACTCGCAATCCACGAGTACACAGCAACGAGCTCCGCCGTGTGGTGACCTGTTGTCGATCTCCTGGCACCGTTTCCCACATGGTCCGAGGCCGGGTCACCACAGTGCACCATGGGACGATAAAGTTCAATTGAATCATTGACTCAGCCACCACCTGCAACCAGTCCCTTGGGCCTCCACAAGGCCCATAGTAGCTCAGGAAGAGTCCATTAGGCCCACAGTGCCCATAGCAGTCGAGGATGAATCCCTTAGGCCCACAAGGCCTGAGCCAGGCCAAGAAAAGTCCAGAAAACGTGCCTTTGGCCGACCTGAAATCACTCATTTCAGCCCACAGGCCCCTATTAGCCCAGAAACTATTCCCCTTTGCCCAAAATGCCCGTATACGCCAAGGAGGAAAATTTCGGCCTAAAGGTCCCATACCAGGCCGGGAAAGGTACATAAAAATGCCTTTTTCCGACCTGAAACCACACATTTTGGCCCACGAGGTCACAAATAGCCCAGAAACAATCCATTTTGCCCGTATTAGCCCTTATACTAGTTAATTTTACCCGAAATAGCCATATTAGCCCAGGGGAAGCATTTCAGCCTAAAAGGCCCGAGCCAGGCCAGGAAAAGCCCAGAAAATGTGCCTTCGGCCCACCTATCTGAAACCACACACTTCGGCCCACAAGGCTGCTATTAGCCCATAAACCAGTCCATTTTGCTCAAAATGCCCGTATTAGCCCAGGAGGAGCATTTCCGCCCAAAAGGCCCGTGCCACGCCAGGAAAAGTTAAAAAATAAGTGCCTTTGGAAACCAACCTGAAACCACTCATTTCGGCGCACAAGGCCCCTATTAGCTGAGAAACCACTCCCTTTTTCCCAAAATGCCCGTTTTAGCCCAGGATGAGAATTTCAGCTCAAAAGGTCAATGCCAGGCCAAGAAAAGTTTTAAAAATTTGCCTTTGGCAGCCTACCTGAAACAACTAATTTTGGCCCACAAGGTCCCTATTAGCCCAGAAACCAGTCCCTTTTGCCCATATTAGCCCAGGAGGGGCATTTCAGCCCAAAAGGGCCATGTCAGGCCAGGAAAAGTAGAAAAAAAAGGTACCTTTGGCAGCCGACTTGTACATTGTGGCCCGTCGCACCCGGTCCATCCTCGACCCCCAGATGAACTGGAAGATGGCCCGGGTGATCCCTGTGGCGTATGAGGGAGGGACAGGCCACACTTGTGCCAAGTACAGCAGCCCCGAGAGCACCTCACACCTGATGACCAAATTCTTTCCCATTATGGAGAGGGAGCGTTGCCTCCACAGCTCCAGCTTCCTCCCCACCCTGGCTATCCGCTCCAGCCAATTTTTGTTACATGCCTCAGCCCCCCCGAACCAGATCCCCAGCACCTTCAAGAAGTCAGGCTTGATGGTGAAGGGGACGGAAGATCTGTCGGGCCAGTTGCCAAAGAGCATGGCCTCGCTCTTCCTGCGGTTCACCCTGGCTCCCGTGGCCGACTCAAACTGGTCGCAGATACTAATCAGTCTGCGAACCGACCCTGGATCCGAGCAGAAGACAGCGACATCGTCCATGTACAGGGAGGTCTTTACTTGAATGCCCCCACTGCCTGGCAATGTCACTCCTCTTATGCCAGCATCCTTCCTGATGGATTCAGCAAAAGGTTCAATACAGCAGACAAACAAGACAGGATAGAGAGGGCAACCCTGCCTGACTCCAGACCTTACAGGGAAACTGTCTGATTCCCACCCATTGATTTGGACTGCACTACGGATGTTGGTGTAGAGCAGTTTGATCCAATTCCTGATTCCCTCCCCAAAACCCATTTTGGAGAGCACGTCCCTCATGTACGTGTGCGAAATCCTGTCGAAGGCCTTCTCCTGGTCCAAGCTGACTAGACAGGCATCCACCCGTCTGTCCTGCACGTAGGCGATGTCATACAAATCTGTGTAAAAGGATTTGCCGATCCTCAGCATGTCTGTCTGTGAGGATGCTGTCTGTCCTCCTCCCTAAGGCTGTTCATGAGCTCCCCCTGTGAACCTTCATGAGCACGTCTCATCCTGCTCCACATGGCGGACCCTAGATCGGAAGATGATCTTGGAGGATTCAGAGGTGAAGAGCTGAGCTTGCCGGTCCTTCAACACTCTAAGTTCCTCCCTCACATCCACCCCGCTAGACTGCAGAAGGAGCAGTTTGCAGCAAATCTGTCTGGAGTTGGCACAATTCCCTCTGACTCTGTCTTGCTCTCTGAACCCCTTTAATTATGAAGAACCTATTAATGTTCTCCTTGGTTGCTTCCCACCAGAGTGTGGGGGAGTCAAAGAGGGGCCTCACCGTTCTCCAACATCGTAGTCCCTCTTTAGCTCCTCGACACTCTCTGGGTCAACAGTTTCGTGTTTAACTTCCACGTCCCTCTGCCTGCCTTCCGGTCCTCCCGCAGGTGAAGGAAGCTGAAGGAGGCAGTGGTCGAGAAGAACACTGGCGCTGAGGTCAGTGTGTCCACCGTGAGGCCTTCGTCGTGAAGACGAAGTCTATCCGAAGATCGGGCTAAACCGTCCGATCTCGACCAAGAACTGCGGCTGGGACCCCGCCTGCAGGGTCGCTGAAGGCGTCACGCAGCTTTGCGTCTTTTACATCTCCATCAGGAACTTGGACATGCTGTCCATCTGCTGTCGGCACTGCCGGATCGTCCAGCCGCATCAATGATGCAGTTGAAGTCACCGGCCAGAACGAGCTGCCGGGACGTTGGGAGCTGCTGGAGAACCCAGCCGCTCGCTCTGCGTGGTGAGGCATACACATTTATCAGCCGGAGCGGAGAGCCAGGTACATAACGTCCACCCGAGGAGACGCCCTCCAACCACTTCCCTGACCTCAGTGATGGTGAAGTTCCCTCCCCGCAGCAAAATCCCAGGCCGAAGCACGACAGTCATTTCGCCGACCACACAGACAGTCCGTGGGGCCCACCCATCGCGCGACCACCTCCGATAGCAGCGGAGGTGTGGCAGCCCACACTCCTGAAGAAAAGTCACACCTGCCTTGACCTTGGCCAGGTACTGTAAGGCTTAACACTCGTGCAGTGCTCTTTATACTGCGCACGTCCAGTTTGAGCTCCATCCACTGACCATTTCCATGTCCCATCATTCCCACCGCTTCGGTGAATTGCCTCAGCTTTCCTGGGCTCAGAAATCCACCGGTGAGGTGAGTATCAGGTGGTGTAACCAAAGTTGTCGTTGGGAGGGGCCTTCTCGTTCCACCCCCTTTTGGGCATGCCGCTTCCTTTGTCTTCTGTAAGCTGGGGCCCATGGTCTGCGCTACTCTCGGTCGCCCGGAGCTGGGGCCCATGGGCCGCTGCAATGCTCCCGGTCGCCCGGATGGGGCCCATCCCACTGCAATGCTCCCGGTCTTTCCGTTGCACTGCTCTAGTCCCTGGAGCTGGGGTCCACTTGCCGTGTGATGATTCCCTGTCCCGGGGGCTGGAGCCCCTCAAACACTGCGCTGCACCGATTCCTGGGGCTGGAGCCCCTCTCTCTGCTCTCGGTCTCCTTTTCTTCCCCCGTTTTCTTCCTCTGCCTCCCTCGTTGGGACTTCCCGGTCGCCCTCATCCTCTGACGAGGAGGAGAGGTTGCTGCCTTCTGTAAGAGAAAGGCACCTTTTTTGTGATTTTCTTTTGGACTTACCACTCTTTTCCGGCCTTGCTCTTTGGGCTGACCCCTCTTCTTTTTGTACTTCACCATTGTCCATTTCTCCTGCTGTTCCCCCTCCTCCATCAACTCTCCCTCCTGGGCAGGATGCTGGGCGTCTCCTTCTGGCACTTGGGGCCTCAAGGTGGTCGGGTTGTCCTCATCCGTGTTCCCTCTTTCTGCTGGGGTCTTGGCAGTGGTGGGGGGGTGCCTCACCCCCCTTTGGGGTGCTGGCAGCAGCTCCTCTTGTTGCCTGTGCGTAGGTGCAGGCTCTTTTTAGGGCAAGCCTGTAAAGGTGGCCTGCCCTCCCCGCACAGGTTGCAGTTCTTGCTGGCCTGACAGTCCTTTGTCTCGTGGCCCTCCATCTTGCAGTTTTTGCAGACAACTGCAGTGCATTGGGCCATCACATGCCCAGGCTTGTTGCATTTCCTGCACAGCCCGGGTTGCCCTACATAGCTCAAGTATCCTCGGTTTCCTCCAATCGCGAAAACCGAGGGGGGGTGGACGATTTCTCCATCCTTGTCCACCCTCAGCTTTATCTTGACTTGCCGCTTGCTGGTCCAAATCCCGTGCATGTCCTTCACGTCCACACAGTCTCCTGTTCCCTCAACGTAGCGAGCAAGGAAGGTGAGGACATCCACTACGGGCACATGTGGGTTAAACATGTGCACCGTAATGAACCTTTCCTTCTGGGTGGGGAGGGTGAAGAGCGGCTGCACTTTCAGCAGTGACAGCGGGGCTTCATTTCCCCTCTCCCAGAAGACTTCCATCACCTTCTGCCATCCCGTTGGATACTTGAAGGTAACGTCAAAATATCCGTTACCCGGAAAATCCTGGAGGCAGTAGATGTCCTTGGCCTCAAATTTGCAGGCCTCTAGCAAGACCTTCTTCACGAACAGGTCTCGTGAGAAGGGGGTCCCCTTGCTGAGGTCCTTGACACTTATTCGCAGCGTATTCCGAATACCCTGCACTCCTGCTCCTGCTCCTGCTGACATTGTGGCTGAATAAGGTGTTAGGTTGGTTTCCCAACCAGCATGGATCCACCTCTAAGCCTGCAGCCGACCGACTCCTCAACGATTTCGCTCCGCAGTCCACGGCCCTTGTCCCCAGGAAACCGCCAGAACTGTTCTGATAAGAACAGATAGTCTCTTTCACAAAAAGAACAGATACTACACTTGATCTTAGCCAAAAGGCCGAGAAATTTTGGGCAGAGATATTTAAGATAATTTTGAATGTTGTTAATATGAATCTGATCCCTGACTCAAAGTTAATAATACTGGGAATATTAGAAACAGATCAATTAATAACAATGAATCAAAGAATTTTTATGATTACAGTTTAATAATTGGGAAAAAATTAACATTGAAATTCTGGAAAGGTCCTACATCCCCCACAATCAAAATGTGGATTACAGGAATGTCGGAGACACTTCATCTGGAAAGATCAAGGCTTGTCCTATTGGACAAGTTGGATCTTTTCAGAGCAATATGGTTGCCATTTATTGAATATCTAAAGGGTCAAAATGGCTCGGTACGAGAGCCTGACTGAAGCATGAATAATGGAATAGATGAAGAATTACGTATAACAAATCATGGATATATCTCCATAATTTTTAATACTCCATTCATTTCCTTATTTTTGATTTCCTACTCTTACTTTATTTTTCTCTATCTTTTCTTACCTGCAAAAAAAAGTATAGAAATATATAAGACATGATTGTTAATATTAATAAAATTACGAATGTATGTGAGATGTATATTCTATTAATATGTACTTACGTCTAATAAAAATATTTAACAAAAAAAAAGGCCGATAAACCCCGAGGGCCAGATAGGCTGCATCCCAGAGTACTTTAGGAAGTAGCCCCAGAAATAGTGGATGCCTTAGTGATAATTTTTTCAAAACGCTTTTAGATTCTGGAGTAGTTCCTGAGGATTGGAGGGTCGCTACTTTTTAAAAAGGGAGGGAGAGAGAAAACGGGGAATTACAGACCAGTTAGTCTAACATTGGTAGTGGGGAAACTGCTAGAGTCTGTTATTAAAGATGGAATAGCAGCACATTTGGAAAGTGGTGAAATAATTGGACAAAGTCAGCATAGATTTACGAAAGGTAAATCATGTCTGACAAATCTTATTGAATTTTTTGAGGATGTAACTAGTAGAGTGGAAAAGGGAGAACCAGTGGATGTGTTATATCTGGATTTTCAGAAGGCTTTCGACAAGGTCCCACAAAAGAGATTACTATACAAACTTAAAGCACACGGTATAGGCGGTTTAGTATTGATGTGGATATAGAACTGGCTGGCAGACAAGAAGCAAAGAGTAGGAGTGAACGGGTCCTTTTCAGGTTGGCAGGCAGTGCTAGTGGCGTACCGCAAGGCTCAATGATGTGACCCCAGCTATTTACAATATATATTAATGATCTGGATGAGGGAATTGAATGCAACATCTCCAAGTTTGCGGATGACACGAAGCTGGGGGGGCAGTGTTAGCTGTGAGGAGAAAGCCAGGAGGCTGCAAGGTGACTTGGATAGGTTGGGTGAGTGGGCAAATGTATGGCAGATGCAGTATAATGTGGATAAATACGAGGTTATCCACTTTGGTGGCAAATACAGGAAAGTAGAATATTATCTGGATGTTGGCCAATTAGGAAAAGGGGAGATGCAACGAGACCTGGGTGTCATGGTACACCAGTCATTGAAAGTAGGCATGCAGGTGCAGCAGGCTGTGAAGAAAGCAAATGGTATGTTGGCATTCATAGCAAAATGATTTGAGTACACGAGCAGGGAAGTTCTGCAGTTGTACAAGGTCTTGGTGAGGCCACACCTGGAGTATTCCGTGCAGTTTTGGTCTCCTAATCTGAGGAAAGACATTCTTGCCATGCATTGAGGGAGTACAGAGAAGGTTCACCAGACTGATGCCTGGGATGGCTGGACTTCCATATGAAGAATGACTGGATAGACTTGGCTTGTACTCGCTGGAATTTAGAAGACTGAGGCAGGATCTTGCTTTTACAGTGTGAAGGCACGTCCGCCTTCACACTGTCTATCTCCATGTAAGTGAGCGTCCTGTTTCCCACAGGTTCGCATTCAGAGGCACCACTCGCAAGTGAATGAAGGCAGCGATTTTAAGGGTTAATTGTCTATTAAGGGGTTGGACACGCTTGAGGCAGGAAACATGTTCCCGATGTTGGGGGAAGTCCAGAACCAGGGGCCACAGTTTAAGAATAAGGAGTAAGCCATTTAGAATGGAGACGAGGAAACACTTTTTCTCACAGAGAGTTGTGAGTCTGTGGAATTCTCTGCCTCAGAGAGCGGTGGAGGTCGGTTCTCTGGATACTTTCAAGAGAGAGCTAGATAGGACTCTTAAAAATAGCGGAGTCAGGGGATATGGGGAGAAGGCAGGAACGGGGTACTGATTAGGGATGATCAACCATGATCACATTGAATGGCGGTGCAGGCTTAAAGGGTCGAATGGCCTCCTCCTGCACCTATTGTCTATAACATCACATTTTAAAATATGTATACTGTCTGACCCGCTGAGTCATTCCAGTTTTTTTGAGCCTATCATCGGTTTAATCCAGCATCTGCTGTTCTTTCCTGCACATAAGAATTCCAGTTCCGTTTCGGAACATATAGCATTATAAAACACTCTTGACTCACTGCAAAATATATTTCAGAAGTTGAAGCAGTTGCTGTGTTGCTCCTACATGTGGAATTCTTAATGTTTATATCCAAATTTTGACAGTGACAAAACTGCTGATACCAACTAGTCGACTCTTTGTTTTTTTGGCATGGGTTCGACCCGAAACATCATCTGTCCATATTATCCAGAAATGCTGCCTGACCCGCTGAGTTACTCCAGCACTTTGTGTTTTGATTACAAAATTAGGTCATTTTATAATCCATCTTGAAGAACATCTGGTTTTGTATCTGGCGGGAGGGGGGGGGGGGGGGCTGGAAGCAAGAGCTTTTACACCCAGGTCCGCCTCCACACTGTCTGTCTCTATGTAAGTGAGCGTCGTGTTTCTCCCAGGTCCACATTCAAGGTCCCCACTTGCAACTAAATGAGAGTATCGATTTTCTTTGTGCCCCCCCCCCCCCCCCCCCCCCCCCCCCCCCCACTACCAATTCCAGGTAGACGTGATTCCACTCCTCTGCAAGTTTTCCCCTTTCGAGTCCAGCACACAACAATTTCAACATTTTAACAACCACCAATCGGGGGATTTTCGCTGTTTTGAACTCGCAAGATAAACAAAATACTGGAGTAACGCAGCGGGACAGACAGTGTCTCTGGGTAGATTCATTCTATTCAGAGAGACTGCCTGTCCCGCTGAGTTACTCCAGAGTTGTGCGTCTATCTTCGGTTTCAGGATTAACCATCATCTGTACTACCTTCCTGCATATTTTGAACTCTGGCTGCTCTTGAAAAGGAGGCGCAGTCCTCTTTCTGGCGGGTGGCTTTCTTCCCAACCCATTGTTCAAGCGCTTTTGATTGCAACATGCGCCTTAATTTAGTTCAACAAATAAACTGACAAGTTGCTAAAGATGACAATGTTTTAATCAAAACCCAAAGTGCTGGAGTAAGACAGAGGGCCTGGCAAAAGGTTGAGATAAGAAGGAAGGATTTACACCAAAGATAGACACTAAGTGCTGGAGGCCGGTTCTCAGGATGCTTTCAAAACAGAGTTGGACAACGCTCTTAAAGATACCCGAGTCAAGGGATGTGGGGAGAAGGCAGGAACGGGGTACTGGTTGTAGATGATCAGCCATGATCACAGTGCATAGTGCTACTGGCTAGAAGGGCCGAATGGCCCACTCCTGCATCTATTGTCTATTGCCCAGACTATTCCTCCACTGTTTTGAACTCCCTAACTGATTATATAATCACCTAAGATTTATAAACCAAAACACAAAGTGATGGAGTAAGCCAGCGGGCCAGGCAACAGGTTGAGATAAGAAGGAATGGCAGATGCTGGTTTACACCAAAGATAGACACTAAGTGCTGGTGTAACTCAGAGGGTCAGGCAGCATTTCTGGAGAATAGACCCGACTTCTACATTTTAACAGTGACATAATTGCTGATACGAAGATGCGACTCTATTGCAGAGAGCGGGGTAAGGGAGAAGTTCTGGTTGTGTATCAGGCAGGTGGGTGGCGGGGGTTAGCGCTGGAAGCAAGAGCTGCGTTTTCCCCCAGGTCCGCCTTCAGACTGTCTGTCCCCATGTAAGTAGAGGTCATGTCACCCCCAGGTCCGTATTCAGGGCCACCACTCGCAAGGAATTGAAGGCAGCGATTATATTTGTGCCCCCCACCCCCCTTTCGAGTACCGTACAAACCATCCTCCTCTAGAAATACAATATTTTCGTTTTAAAGTAGATATCTCATTGCCTTTTGAATGACATTGTGACCTCTGCGTGCACCGGCATTTGTTTTTCTCCAAAGCAAAAACAATCATTGTGTAAAAGGAAAAATAAAGCCCTTTCTGGCATTCTTCGTTTTTTGTTTGTCAATTACTTTCATTCCAGCAATGCCTTCTTTGGGTGGGGTGGGGTGGTGGGGGGGGGGGGGGGGGGGGGGGTGAAGAGCTGGAGTGAGAAAAGACCAGGAAACCAGGATCAATTAAATGACCTGTCTGGCAGGTCCCATTGTTGGCTCGGGAAGGTGTGATCTCAAGAGACAAACTATGTGGAGAACTGTGGATCTGGTTACACTAGACAGAAGAGGGGGGGGGGGGGGGGGGGGGGTGAATGTAAGTACAAGTTACTTCTCCTTCTAGGCGGGGATAACTATGACTCCCTTAAAATGAAAATGGGATTATCTAAAACTCATTGTCCTCATGTAAGTGAAGGTTTTAAAGAAGGAACTGCAGATGCTGGAGAATCGAGGGTACACAAAAAGCTGGAGAGCGGGTGCAGCAGCATCTAAGGAGCGAAGGCTTCGCTCCTTAGATGCTGCTGCACCCGCTGAGTTTCTCCAGCTTTTTGTGTGTCCTCATGTAAGTGAAGGTCGTGTTTCTACCAGGTCCGCATTTGGTGGCCACGAATCCCAAAGAAATGAAAGCAGCGATTCTCCTTGTCGCCTCCCGCACTTCAGATAGACGGTGACTCTACACGTCTGCACCTTATTCCCTTTCGAGTACAGTTCATACCTATTTTAAATATTTAACAACCACAGACATGTAGACTGTTCCTTCATGGGGAACAGGGGGCACAGTTTAAGAATAAGGGGTAAGCCATTTAGAACTGAGACGAGGAAACACTTTCTCTCACAGAGAGTTGTGAGTCTGTGGAATTCTCTACCTCAGAGGGCGATAGAGGCCGGTTCTCTGGATGCTTTCAGGAGAGAGTTAGATAGGGCTCTTAAAGATAGCGGAGTCAGGGGATATGGGGAGAAGGCGGGAATGGGGTACTGATTGGGGATGATCAGCCATGATCACATTGAATGGCGGTGCTGGCTCGAAGGGCCGAATGGCCTACTCCTGCACCTATTGTCTATTCACTGTTTTGAACTCTATCTGATTATATAATGACCTAAGCTTTATAAATCAAAACACAAAGTGATGGAGTGAGGCAGCGGACAAGACAACAAGTTGAGATGAGAAGGAATGCCAGATGCTGGTTTACACAAAAGATAGACACTAAGTGCTGGTATAACACAGCGGGTCAGGCAGCATTTCTGGAGAATATGCACAGATCATGTTTCGGGTCGAAACCCGACCGACATTTTAACAGTGACATAATTGCTGATAATAAAAGCGACTCTATTTACTTGGTCTTGCAGAGAGAGGGATAGTGAAAAGTTGTGGTTTTGTATCGGGCAAGTGGGTTGAGGGGTGGGGGCGTGGCTGTAAACAAGAGCTGCATTTCCCGCATGTCCGCCTTCAGACTGTATGTCTCCATGCAAGTTGAGGTCATGTTTCCCCAGGTCCGCATTCAGGGCCACCACTCACAAGGAATTGAAGGCAGCGATTATATTTGTGCCCCCCCCCCCCCCCCCCCCCACTTTCGAGAATTATACAAACCATGCCCCCTCCAGAAATTCATTATTTTCGCTTTAAAGTAGCGATCTCATTGCCATTTGAACGACATTGTGACCTCTGTGTGCACAGACTTTTTTTTCCTCCAAAGCAAAAACAATCATTGTGTAAAAGGAAAACAAAAGCCCTTTCTAGCATTCTTCGTTTTTTTGTTTGTCCATTACTTTCATTCCAGCAATGCCTTCTTTGGGTGGGGTGGGGTGCTGGTGGTGGTGGGGGAGGGGGGGGGGGGGGAGGTGAAGAGCTGGGGGTGAGAAAAGACCAGGAGACCAGGATCAATTAAATTCTCTCTCGTTTCCCTGATCCCTGACCAATCTAAAGAAGGGTCTCGACCCGAAACGTCGCCTATCTCCTTCGCTCCTTAGATGCTGCTGCACCCGCTGAGTTTCTCCATCTTTTTGTGTAACCCTCGATTCTCCAGCATCTGCAGTTTCTTCGTTATCAATTAAATTACCTGTCTGGCATGTTCCATTGTTTCCACCAATCCCAAAGAAATGAAAGTAGCGATTCTCCTTGCGCCCACCGCGTTCCAGATAGACGGTGACTCTTCACGTCTGCAACTTCTTCCCTTTCTCCCTGCTCCTCTATGTCTACAAAGCCCTCAATGGGCTTGCCCCCACCTACATTAAAAGTCTGCTCACCCACCACACCACCTCCAGGTCCCTCAGATCGGCCGACTTGGGGTTGCATAATATCCCGCGGTCTAGGCATAAGCTCAGGAGCGACAGCGCCTTTGCGGTCGCAGCTCCTAGACTGTGGAACAGCATCCCCTCTTCCCATCAGAACTGCCCCCTCCATCGACTCCTTTAATTCGAGACTTAAAACTCATCTTTACTCTCAAGCCTTTCTTGACGTCCTCCGAGCGAGGGCTATATGTATATATGTATGTGGTTTGTTTGTTTATACTATTCTTATAACGAATGTAAAGCACTTTGGCCAACTAGAGTTGTTTTTTAAAATGCTATATAAATACACGTGACTTGACTTGACTTTCGAGTGATAACATTGCTGTTACCAAGACGCCACTCTGTTGACTTGGTCTCGCAGAGAGAGGGACAAGGGAGAAGTTATAGTTTTGTATCTGGCAAGTGGGTTGTGTGTGGGGAGGGGGGGGGGGGGGGGCTGTAAGCAAGAGCTGTATTTTCCCCCAGGTCTGCATTCAGTGCCACCACTGACAAGATATTGAAGGTAGCGATTATATTTGTCCACCCCCGCCCTTTCGAGTACCGTACAAACCTTCTCCCTTTAGAAATTCATTATTTTCACTTTAAATTAGAGATCCTGTTGCCGTTTGAACGACATTGTGACCTCTGCCTTCACCGGCATTTTTTTTCCTCCAAAGCAAAAACAATCGCTGTGTAAAAAGAAAAAAAACCCTTTCTGGCATTCTTCGTTTTTTTGCAATTACTTTCATTCCAGCAATGCCTTCTTTGAGTGAGACGGGGTGGTGGTTGAGGGTGAGGGGACGGGGTGGGAGGTGAAGAGCTGGGGGTGAAAAAATACCAGGATCAATTAAATGGGGATACACAAAAGGCTGGAGAAACTCAGCGGGTGCAGCAGCATCTAAGGAGCGAAGGAGATAGGCGACGTTTCGGGTCGAGACCCTTCTTTTTTTTTCGGGGCAGACGCTCCTTAGATGCTGCTGCACCCGCTGAGTTTCTCCAGCCTTTTGTGTACCCTCGATTCTCCAGCATCTGCAGTTCCCTCTTTAATAGGATCAATTAAATGACCTGTTGGCTCGGGAAGGTGCGATCTCGAGAGACAAACAATTTGGAGAACCGTGGAACTGGTTACACGCGAAAGGAGGGGGAGGGTTTGGAGGGGGAAACGTATGTAGAAGTTACTGAAGAAGGGTCTCGACCCGAAACGTCGCCTATCTCCTTCGCTCCTTAGATGCTGCTGCACCCGCTGAGTTTCTCCAGCATTTTGTGTAACCCCCCCTGTAGAAGTTACTTCTCTTTTTAGACGGGATTAACAATGACTCCCTTATGCTTATAGGGGACTATCTTAAGATCATTGTTACTGGTCGGTGGTCTCTCCCTGGTAGGAGTGTAATTTGTGTAAACAGAATTGAATGTACATATAGCCCCCAAGAATGTCGGACGAATTTCTTGCACGGTTCCTGTATTTTCATTTATTTTTAAAAATTGAATTCTCTCGCATTAGATAACTTCTACTAACACTCCACCCTCTCCCTCCCTCCTTCCTTGTCGTTTTACCAGTTCCTTGGCGCTCCCCATTGTTTGCTTTTAGTTCACACCTTCCCAAACCAACAATGGCCATGAATTCGATGTGTTATTCGTGGCTGGTCCTAATTGGTCCTGGTCTTTTCTCACATCCAGTTCTTCACCCCCCACCCCACTCCCAGCATTCAATTTGAAGAAAGGCCCCATCCCGAAAAGCCACGCCGCCTGGCCCACGGTGTTGCTCCAGCACTGTATGTCTATCTTTGGTATAAACCAGCATCTGCGGTCCGGGGGGGGGGGGGGGGGGGGGGGGGGGGGGGGGGGGGGGGGGGGGGGGGGGGGAGTGGGAGCAAGAACAAGAGCGGAGCTTCGGGACACCGAGGAGACACATGCGAAGGTCCTCATCTATGATAGAAGAGGTGAACCACCGTTCCATAAAGATGCCAAGACATCTCGATGAAGCTCTGCAAATTGGAGGAACAACACCTCATATTTCGCTCAAACTTACAACCTAACGGTATGAACATTTATCTCTCTAACTTAAAGTAAACTTGCCTCCCCCTCTCTCTCCATCTCCACCCTAACCCTCTTGCAAATTTCACTGCTTGTATTCCTTCGTTATCACCGCGTCCCCAGTCCATCATGGGCTCCACCTGTCCTGAATCATCGATGCAGGCTCAGCTTGTTCTGCACCTTTCCATACCTCTAGTTTCAACTTCCCCGACTCTCAGCCGGATGAAGTGTCTCGACCTGAAATGTCACCTATTCCATTTCACCAGAGAAGCTGCTTGACCCGCTGAGTTACTCCAGCATTTTGTGTCTACCTTCGGTGTAAACCAACATCTGCAGTTCCTTCTTACACGTTTTATCTGCAGTTCTTAGTTTCTACTAATAATATGCACAGGCAGTTCGTTTCGTTGCAAATACCTATGGGAGAGAAGCGAGTGTTACCAAACTTCTGAATTCACTGGTCGGGGTGGAACCCTCTCCAAGACAGAAGTAAAGCTCACCGTTTGACCTGTTTTTACAAAATGTTGAATGGTCAGCTCGACATAGATTACCAAACCTACACCAAACCTATTAGGAGCAGACGAGGGCATTCAATCCAATTTGAGATACCAGCTACCAAGACAGATGTGTACAGCAATTCATCCTCCCCCCGCACAATTAAAGCATGGAATAGTCTTCACCCTACCATAGTTACTTAACCAGACGCAACTAAATTTAAGCTAGCTCTTCTTTTCCAAGAAATCTTTTTTGTTTAAAGGGCCTGTCCCATTTTGCGATTATTGCGCCGACTGCGAACGTCAGCGACTGACGCCCGTAGTCGACCTTAAGTCCACTTTCCGCCACCTCCAGTTTAAATTCCATTTGGATATTTTGGAGGACCAAGAACCAAGTTCCTTGTAATTACAGGATGGGACCTGTTGCACAGTCTGTGACCTTGTGTTACTGGTGGCGTTAACGGCCTTGGTTCTGTGGGTCGTGTTTGGGGAGCCGAGGCACGGAGCGGGCAGGAGCGATGGATTGGATTCGCAGCGACATCCTCCTCTCTCCAATGCGAGTTCTGCAACACCCTCTCTCGCTGCGCGCCCCCCCTCTGTGATTCCTCCCGCTTTTGAGAATCTTTCATTCATTTGCTCTATGTACCGTCTATATCTCCATAAAAACAACAGAACCACCATCCTCGACCTCGAGGGATAGCCACGACGAGGATATCTCTTATTTCCCGTTCCCCTGACTCTCAGCCTGAAGTCGGGTCTCGACCCGAAACGTCTCCAGAGATGTTGCCTGACCAGCTGAGTTACTCCAGCATTTTGTCTCCAACTTCGGTGAATGAAAGTCGGCGGTGGAGCAGTGCCACACAGAGGCGATGCTCAGTAACTGCAAGTCGGCAGCAATTCGGCAAAGGCTGCTTCCTTTTAAGGAAGAAATGCCAATGAAGTGAGCAGCAAGGAAAAGCGAGCAAATGTGAAAAAGCATCAGATGTGAAACGAGAAATGAAAGGCAAAATTATGTCCTTTTTCCTGTTCTCGACAATATAAGAATTTTACAATTTTATCTCGTACTGAACTTTTAAACAGTAACGGTAGAGGTTTATGTCTGTGAGAGAGCGACAATATTCTAGCATACATTACCTGGCAGGGGAGAAACAGTGATCAAAAAAGGCTGTGCTCCCAGAGGGACGTGGAAGTTAAACAACGAAACTGTTGACCCCGGAGAATGTCGAGGAGCTAAAGAGGGACTATGGAGAACGGTGAAGCCCCTCTTTGACTCCCCCACACTCTGGGTGGGAAGCAACCAAGGGAAACATTAAGAGGTTCTTCATAATTTAAAGGGGTTCAGAGAGCAAGACAGAGTCAAGGGAATTGTGCCAACTCCAGACAGATTTGCAGCAACTGCTCCTTCTGCAGTCGAGCGGGGTGGATGTGAGGGAGGAACTTAGAGAGTTGAAGGACCGGCAAGCTCAGCTCTTCACCTCTGAATCCTCCAAGATCATCTTCCGATCTAGGGTCCGCCATGTGGAGCAGGATGAGACGTGCTCACGTTTCTTCTTCCATAAGGTTCACAGGGGGAGCTCTGTGATGAACAGCCTTAGGGAGGAGGACGGCACGGTAGCATCCTCACAGACAGACGTGCTGAGGATCTGCAAATCCTTTTACACAGATTTGTATGACCAAAAGACCACAGACAGTAACCTCCTCCCAGAACTTCCTGTCCTCAATCACGGAGGTCTTGGAGGGACAGCAAGCGGGAGAGTCTGGACCAACCACTGACCCTAGAGGAGCTGACTGGCTCCATCCGTTCCTTTGACTCGAATAAAACTCCCGGAAGCGATGGCTTACCGGCTGAGTTGTATTTGGCTCTGTGGGACTGGATGGGCCCGGACCTGCTAGAAGTGTACAACGAACATGCTTCTGGCCGGTAGCATGTCAGACTCCATGAGGAAGGGCAACATCACCCTAATCTACAAGCAGAAGGGGAGATGAATGACATAAAGAATTGGAGACCCATAACACTCTTGAATGTGGACTACAAGATCCTGTCCAAGGCCATCGCCAACCGGGTCAAGTCTGCTCTGGGACAGGTGATCCACCCGGACCAAACCTGTGCTGTACCTGGCAGGAAAATCTCAGACAGCCTACGCTGCTGAGAGATACCATCGCCTACGTGCAGGACAGACGTGTGGGATGCCTGCCTAGTCAGCTTGGACCAGGAGAAGCCTTCGACAGGATTTTCGCACAACGTACATGAGGGACGTGCTCTCCAAAATGGGTTTTGGGAGGGAATCAGAAATTGGATCAAACTGCTATACACCAACATCCGTAGTGCAGTCCAAATCAATGGGTGGGAATCAGACAGTTTCCCTGTAAGGTCTGGAGTTAGGCAGGGTTTGCCCTCTCTCTCCTGTCTTGTTTGTCTGCTGTATTGAACCTTTTGCTGAATCCATCAGGAAGGATGCGGGCATAAGAGGAGTGACATTGCCATGGGCAGTGGGGGCATTCAAGTAAAGACCTCCCTGTACATGGACGATGTCGCTGTCTTCTGCTCGGATCCAGGGTCGGTTCGCAGACTGATTAGTATCTGCGACCAGTTTTGAGTCGGCCACGGGAGCCAGGGTGAACCGCAGGAAGAGCGAGGCATGCTCTTTGGCAACTGGCCTGACAGATCTTCCCGTCCCCTTCACAATCAAGCCTGACTTCTTGAAGGTGCTGGGGATCTGGTTTCGGGGGGGGCTGAGGCATGTAACAAAAATTGGCTGGAGCGGATAGCCAGGGTGGGGAGGAAGCTGGAGCTGTGGAGGCAACGCTCCCTCTCCATAACGGGAAAGAATTTGGTCATCAGTGTGAGGTGCTCTCGGGGCTGCTGTACTTGGCACAAGTGTGCCTGTCCCTCCCTCATACGCCACAGGGATCACCCGGGCCATCTTCCACTTCATCTGGGGGTCGAGGATGGGACCGGGTGCGACGGGCTACAATGTACAAGTCGGCAGACAACGGGGGTAAAAGCGTGCCCAACGCGCCCTCATTCTGATGGCCACCTTCGTGTGTGGCTGCATCAGGCGGAGTGTAGAGCCAAGGCACGTGGGCACCAAGTGTCACTACCTGCTGAGGTTCTACCTGTCCCCGGTGTTGAGAAGGATGGGCCTGCGCAGGTGCCACGCAATGTGCCAGTCAGCTGGACATTGCCGCCCCCATCTGTCGTCGTGGAAGGGTTCTTCCGGACCAACACCTTTGACCACATGTCCATCGGGCAGTGGTCAGCACAGAATGTCCTGCAGGCACTGCAGGAAAGGACTCTATGGACCCGGTGGCGTGGTTCCCTGAGCAGACTGCCCAGCTCATCTGGCAAAATGCCTCATCGCCAGAACTCCACCAACAAGCACCAAGACCTGGCTTGGCTGGCGGTGAGGGGAGCCCTCCCAGTCAGATCCTTCCTGCACCGTCGGGAACCTCACTACCAGCGCACGCTGCCCTCGGACGGCTGCTATGCGAGGAGACGGTTGCCCACCTCTTCACAGAGTGTGGGGTTTGCTAAAAGAGTCTGGAGAAAAAATGCAAGGGTCCTGGTACGCTTTATCCCGAACAGCTCCGCCACAGAGGACTCTGTGATTTACGGACTGTTCCCAGGGACACATTCAAATTCAGAGACTGACATCGAGTGCTGCTGGAGGGTCATCAACTCGGTAAAAGACGCCCTTTGGTCTGCCCGAGCATTGTTCACCACCCAACAGAGCGAGATGTCCGTCAGGGAATGTTGCCGACTGGCCCACTGCAGACTGCAGGAGTACGTGCTGAGGGACGCACTGAAGCTCGGTGCAGCCAACGCCAAGGCTCGGTGGGGGAGGGCCCACAGTCTAAACGCCCTTTCCCTGCTGGACATGGGGGGGGGTACAGTTTTTGTGGAGACGCCCCCAATATAAGGGAAGGTATCCCACGCCATTGGGCATGAGTGGGGGACTGATTTGTGAAACTTGGGAAAAAAGAAAATGTCTAAACTGTAGTTGATCTATTGTACAGCCTCCGAAAATGTCGGATGGATTTTCAGCAAGGTTTAATGTATTGTATATATTTATCATTCGAATAAAGTATATTTTTGAAATTTAAAAAAAAAAAAAAAAAAAAAAAAAAAAAAAAAAAAATGTGCTCCAGAGGGACGTGGAAGTTCAAACACACGAAACTGTTGACCCCGGAGAATGACTCGAGGAGCTAAAAGAGGGACTATGGAGAACGTGAAGCCCCTCTTTGACTCCCCCACACTCTGGTGGGAAGCAACCAAGGAGAACATTAAGAGGTTCTTCATAATTAAAGGGGTTCAGAGAGCAAGACAGAGTCAGAGGGAATTGTGCCAACTCCAGACAAGATTGCAGCAACTGCTCTTCTGCAGTCGAGCGGGGTGGATGTGAGGGAGGAACTTAGAGAGTTGAAGGACCGGCAAGCTCAGCTCTTCACCTCTGAATCCTCCCAAGATCATCTCCGATCTAGGTCCGCCATGTGGAGCAGATGAGACGTGCTCACGTTTCTTCTTCCATAAGGTTCACAGGGGGAGCTCTGTGATGAACAGCCTTAGGGAGGAGGACGGCACGGTAGCATCCTCAACAGACAGACGTGCTGAGGATCTGCAAATCCTTTTTACACAGATTTGTATGACCAAAAGACCACAACAGTACCTCCTCCCAGAACTTCCTGTCCTCAATCACGGAGGTCTTGGAGGACAGCAAGCGGGAGAGTCTGGACCAACCACTGACCCTAGAGGAGCTGACTGGCTCCATCCGTTCCTTTGACTCGAATAAAACTCCCGGAAGCGATGGCTTACCGCTGAGTTGTATTTGGCTCTGTGGGACTGGATGGGCCCGGACCTGCTAGAAGTGTACAACGACATGCTCTGGCCGGTAGCAAGGTCAGACTCCAATGAGGAAGGGCAAACATCACCCTAATCTACAAGCAGAAGGGGGAGATGAAGGACATAAAGAATTGGAGACCCATAACACTCTTGAATGTGACTACAAGATCCTGTCCAAGGCCATCGCCAACCGGGTCAAGTCTGCTCTGGGACAGGTGATCCACCCGGACCAAACCTGTGCTGTACCTGGCAGGAAAAATCTCAGACAGCCTAGCGCTGCTGAGAGATACCATCGCCTACGTGCAGGACAGACGGGTGGATGCCTGCCTAGTCAGCTTGGACCAGAGAAGGCCTTCGACAGGATTTCGCACACGTACATTGAGGGACGTGCTCTCCAAAATGGTTTTTGGGGAGGGAATCAAAATTGGATCAAACTGCTATACACCAACATCCGTAGTGCAGTCCCAAATCAATGGGTGGGATCAGACAGTTTCCACTCCTGTAAGGTCTGGAGTTAGGCAGGGTTGCCCTCTCTCTCCTGTCTTGTTTGTCTGCTGTATTGAACCTTTTGCTGAATCCATCAGGAAGGATGCGGGCAATAAGAGGAGTGACATTGCCAGGCAGTGGGGCATTCAAGTAAAAGACCTCCCTGTACATGGGACGATGCGCTGTCTCTTCTCGGAGCCAGGGTCGGTTCGCAGCACTGATAGTATCTGCGACCAGTTTGAGTCGGCCACGGGAGCCAGGGTGAACCGCAGGAAGAGCGAGGCCATGCTCTTTGGCAACTGGCCTGACAGATCTTCCGTCCCCCTTCACAATCAAGCCTGACTTCTTGAAGGTGCTGGGGATCTTTTCGGAGGGGCTGAGGCAAGTAACAAAAAATTGGCTGGAGCGGATAGCCAGGGTGGGGAGGAAGCTGGAGCTGTGGAGGCAACGCACCCTCTCCATACGGGAAAGAATTGGGTCTCAGTGTGAGGTGCTCTCGGGGCTGCTGTACTTGGCACAAGTGTGGCCTGTCCCTCCTCATACGCAACAGGGATCACCCGGGCCATCTTCCACTTCATCTGGTTCGAGGATGGACCGGGTGGCGACGGGCTACAATGTACATAGTCCGCAGACAACGGGGGTAAAAGCGTGCCCAACGTCGCCCTCAATCTAGATGCCACCCATCTGTGTGGCTGCATCAGCGGAGAGGTAGACCAAGGCACGTGGGCACCAAGTGTCACTACCACTGCTGAGATTCTACCTGTTCCCCGGTGTTGAAGAAGGATGGGCCTGGCGCAGGTGCCACGCAATGTGCCAAGTCAGCTGGACATTGCCGACCCCCTCTGTCGTCGGTGGAAGGGTTCTTCTCTCGGACCAACACCTTTTGACCACATGTCCATCCCGGGCCATGGTCAGCACAGAATGTCCTGCAGGCACTGCATGGGAAAGGACTCTATGACCCGGTGGCGTGGTTCCCTGACAGACTGCCCAGCTCATCGGCAACAATGCCTCATCGCCAGACTCACCAACAAGCACCAAGACCTGGCTTGGCTGCGGTGAGGGGAGCCCTCCCAGATCAGATCCTTCCTGCACCGACGGAAACCATCACTAACAAGCGCACGCTGCCCTCGGGACGGCTGCTATGCAGAGACGTTGCCCACGCTCTTCACAGAGTGTGGGTTTGCTAAAAGAGTCTGGAGAAAAATGCAAGGTCCCCGGTACGCTTTATCCCGAACAAGCTCCGTCACAGAGGACTCTGTGATTTACGGACTGTTCCCAGGGACACATTCAGAGACTGACATCGATGGCCTGCCTGGAGGTCATCAACTCGGTAAAAAGAACGCCTTTGGTCAGCCCGAGCATTGTTCACCACCCAGCCCGAGCGAGATGTCCCCCGTCAGGGAATGTTCCGACTGGCCCACTGCAGACTGCAGGAGTACGTGCTGAGGGACGCACTGAAGCCTCGGCTGCTGCCAACGCCAAGGCTCGGTGGGGGAGGGCCACAGTCTAACGCCCTTCATCCGCTCTGGACATGGGTGGGTGGGTACAGTTTTTGTGGAAGACGCCCCCTCAATATAAGGAAGGATCCCACGCCATTGTGGCATGAGTGTGGGACTGATTTGGTGGTAAACTTGGGAAAAAAGAAAAATGCTAAACTGTATTGATCTATTGTACAGCCCCGAAAATTCGGATGGATTTCAGCAAGTTAATGTATTGTATATATTTATCATTCGAAAAAGTATATTTGAAATTTAAAAAAAAAAAAAAAAAAAAAAAAAAAAAAAAAAATGTGCTCCCCAGAGGGACGTGGAAGTTAAACACGAAACTGTGACCCGTAGAATGTCCCCGAGGAGCTAAAGAGGTACTATGAGAACCGGTGAAGCCCCTCTTCTGACCTCCCCCACACTCTGGTGGGAAAGCAATCAAGGAGAACATTAAGAGGTTCTATCATAATTAAAGGGGTTTCAGAGAGCAAGACAGAGTCAGAGGAAATGTCCAACTCCAGACAGATTTGGCAGCAACTGCTCCTTCTTGCAGTCGAGCGGGGTGGATGTGAGGGAGGAACTTTAGAGAGTTTGAAGGACCGCAAGCTCAGCTCCTTTTTTTTCACCTCTGAATCCTCCAAGATCATCTTCCGATCTAGGTCCGCCATGTTGGAGCAGATCGAGACGTGCACACGTTTTCTTCTTCCATAAGGTTCACAGGGGGAGCTCTGTTGATGAACAGCCTTAGGAGGAGGGGGGGGACGGCCACGGTAGCTTCCTCACAGACAGACGATGCTGAGGATCTGCAAATCCTTTTACAACAGATTTGTATGACCAACAAGACCACAGACAGTACCTCCTCCCAGAACTTCCAGTCCTCAATCACGAGGTCTGGAGGACAGCAAGCGGAAGTCTGGACCAACCACTGACCCTAGAGAGCTGACTGGCTCCATCCGTTCCTTACTCGAATAAAACTCCCTGAAGCGATGGCTTTTACCACTGAGTAGTATTTGGCTCTGTGGGACTGGATGGGCCAGGACCTGCTAGAAGTGTACAACGACATGCTACTGCAGGTAGCATGTCCGACTCCATGAGGAAGGGCAACATTCCACCCAAATCTACAAGAAAAAGGGGAGATGAAGGACATAAAGAATGGAGACACCATAACACTTCTTGAATGTGGACTACAAGATCCTGTACCAAGGCCATCGCCAACCGGGGGCAAGTCTGCTCTGGGACGGGTGATCCGACCCGGACCAAACCTGTGCTGTACCTGGCAGGAAAAACTCAGACAGCCTAGCGCTGCTGAAGATACCATCGCCTACGTCAGGACAGACGTGTGGATGCCTGCCTAGTCAGCTTGGACCAGAGAAGGCCTTCGACAGATTTCGCACAAACGTACATGAGGGACTGCACTCCAAAATGGGTTTTGGGGAGGAATCAAAATTGGATCAAACGCTATAACACCAACATCCGTAGTGCAGTCCCAAATCATTGGGTGGGAATCAGACAGTTACCCGTAGGTCTGGAGTTAGGCAGGGTTGCCCCTTCTCTCTCCTGTCTGTTTGTCTGCTGTATTGGAAACCTTTGCTGAATCCAATCAGGAAGGATGCCGGGCATAAGAAGGAGTGACATGCCCAGGCAGTGGGGTCAATTCAAGTAAAGACCTCACCTGTATCATGGACGATGTCCGCAGTCTTCTTCTCGGATCCAGGGTCTTCGCAGACTGATTAGAATCAGCGACCAGTTGAGTCGGTCCACGGGAGCCAGGGAGAACGCAGGAAGACGAGGCCATGCTCTTTGGGCAACTGGCCGACAGATCTTCCGTCCCCTTCACCATCAATCCTGACTTCATGAAGTGCTGGGGATCTGGTTCGGGGGGGCTGAGGAAGTAACAAAAATTGCTGAGCGGATAGCCAGGGTGGGGGAGGAAGCTGAGCGTGGAGGCCAACCGCTCCCTCTCCATAACGGGAAACGAATTTGGTCATCAGGTGTGAGGTGCTCTCGGAGGCTGCTGTAACTTGTCCCACAAGAGTGACTGATCCCTCCCCATACGCCACAGGGGTCACCCGGCCATCTTCCACTTCATCTGGGGGTCGAGGATGACCGGTGCCGACGGGCTACATTACAAGGTCGGCAGACGGAGAA
>CM069160.1:32166137-32231831 GCA_035221665.1 Okamejei kenojei
TGAATATATTCTATTAATATGAATACTTAGTCTAATAAAAATTATTTTTTACAAAAAAAAAAGGCCCCGATATAAAATATTTTAAATATATATAAACGAGGGCCAGATAGGGCTGCATCAGGGTAACTTTAGGAAGTAGCCCCAGAAATTAGGGATTCTTAGTGATAATTTTTTTTCAAAACTCTTTTTGATTTGGAGTAGTAGTTCTGAAGGATTGGAGGGTCGCTCATTTTTTTAATAAAGGGAGAGGGAGGGGAGAGAGAAAGGGGGGAAGGTGGGGAATTAGGGAGAGAGGGGGGTAGAGGGGGAAGGGAGGGAGAGAGGAAGTATGAGAGGGAGAAGGGGATGATGAGAGAGAAAAACGGGGGGAAGGGAATTACAGGGGGGAGGAAGGGAATTGGGAAGAAATTCAGAAAGTTTAGTCTAACATTGGTAAGTGGGGGGAAATGATAGGGAGTCTGTTATTAAGATGGAATAATAGCAGCACATTTGGAAAAGTGGTGGAATGATGAAATAATTGGACAAAAGTCAGCATTAGATTTACGAAAGGTGTTAAATCATAGTTGGCATAATCTATTGAATTTTTTGAGGAGTTTGTAACTAGTAGAAGTGGAAAGAAAAGGGAGGATGAGGAGAAGAACCAGGTGGATGTTGTTTTTATTATATCTGGATTTTCAAGAAGGCTTTTGAAAAGGGTCCAACAAAAGAGATTACTATACAAACTTAAAGCACACGGTATTGGCGGTTGGTTTTTTGTTTTTTTAGTATTGATTGTGGTGGATAGCGAACAGGCTGGCTGACAGAAGCAAAGAGTAGGCAGGTGGTGACGGGTTCTTTTCAGGTTTGGCAGGCAGTTACAGTGCTAGGGGCGTTACCGCAAGGATCATTAGATGTGGACCCCAGCTAATTTACAATATATTTAATGATCTTGGATGAGGGAAAATTGAATGCAACCATCTCAAGTTTGCGGTTTTATTGACCGATGATGGGGGGGGGCATTGAGAAGTGAAGGGCAATGCAAGTGTAGTTAAGGCGGCAGTGTTAAAGTAGTGTTTAACAGTTGTTGTTGTTAGAGTGTTAGTGTTAGTGTGTTAGTAGGTGAGTGAGAAAGGGAGGAGAAAGCAGGAGGGCTTGCAAGGAGATTAGGATAGGATGGGTGTGAGTGGGCAACAACAAATTAATGGCAGAGATGCAGTATTATGTGGATGAATAAATACGAGGTTAGCCATTTGGTAGGCAAATACTGGAAAGTGATATTATCTGGTTGGATGTTGGCCCCAAGTAGGGAGCAATGGGGAGAAGTTGAGGTGAGGAGAGAGCAACAACGAGGGGGGCGGACGGGTGTCTTGGTTTACACCAAGTATTGAAAAATAAAGTAGGCATGAGAGGGCTGCAGCGTGTGAAGAAAGCAAATGGTTTTTGTTGGGCCATTTATGCAAAATTGATTTGGAAGTACACGATGAAGTGAAGTTCTGCTGTTTGTACAAGGTTTCTTTGGTGAGGCCACACTGGAGTAGAGTATTCCGTTGCAGTTTTTTACGGTCTCCTAATCTGAAGGAAAGACCATTCTTGCCATTGAGGGAGTTACAGAGATGGTTCACCCGATGATGCCTGGATGGTGGACTTCCATTAATGAAGAATGACTGGGGGTTTTAGACTTGGCTTTGACTCGGTGGTAATTTAGAAAGACTGATTTTGGCAGGGGAGGATTTGCTTTTACAGTTGTGAAGGCACGTCCGCCTTACACTGTTCTATCTCCATATAATTGTTGAGCGTCCTGGTTTCCAAGAGGTTCGCAATTCAGAAGGCCTCCACTGCAGTAAAAATGAAGGCAGCGGATTATAAGGGTTAATTGTTATCTATTAAGAGGTTGGACCAGCTTTGATTTGAGGAAGGGAAACTGTTAACGATGTGGGGGAGTTTAAGTTCCTGACGGAACCAGGGGGGGGCACAGTTTAAGATTTAAAGAAATAAGGAGTAAGTATGGTAAAGCATTTAGAATGGGGGACGATGGAGGAACGGGGGAAGGGGGAAAAGGGGGGAGGAAGGGAAAACACTTTTTCTCACATCAGAGTGTTGTGAAGTCTGTGGAAATTCTCTGCCCCAGGGGCGGTGAGTGGAGGTCGCGGTTCTCTGGTGCTTTCAAGAGAGAGCTAGATAGCTAGATAGGGACTCTAAAAATAGCGGAGTGAATAAAAAGAAAGTCAGGGGATATTGGGGGAGATGAGAAGGAGAGAGGGAGAAGAGGAGAGAAAGAGTGGGTGAAGGCTGGTGGGGAAGGAAGGAAGGGGGAGTTATGTTAGGGATGTCAAAAAAACATGATCAATAGAATGGGCGGTGCAGGCTTTGAAGGGTCGAATTCGTTTCGTAATCCGAATGGCCTCCTCTGACCAATTGTCTTTAACTTCCACTTTGTTATATCTTTAAAATATGATATACTTTTGACCCGCTGTGTCATTCCTGTTTTTTTGTTGACTATCATCCGTTTTTTTTAATCCAGCATCTGCTGTTCTTGATCTTTCTGTATAAGAATTCAGTTCCGTTTCGGAACATTTTTAGGATTATAAAACACTCTTGACTCAAACTGCAAATATATTTAGAAGTTGAAATTGTATTGATGCAGTTGCTGTGTTTGCTCCTACATGTGGAATTATTCCTTAATGTTTTTATCACATTTGAACAGTATGACCCCAAAAACTGCTGATACCAAACTAGTCGACTCTTTTATTATTGGCTCCTGGGTTCGGACCCGAAGAACTTCATCTGTCCCATATTATTTATCCTGAAATGCTTGCCGGACCCGCTTGAGTTACTCCAGCACTTGTGTTTTGATTACAAAAATTGAAGTCATTATAATCCATCTGAAAGAAACATCTGGGTTTTTGTATCGGCGGGAGGTCGGTTGGGAGTGGGGTGGTGGGGGGGGTGGGGGGGCTGTGGTTTGGAGCAAGAGCTTTTAAAGAAGAGCTTTTACTTTTACACCCAGGTCGCCTTCCACACGTCTGGTCTATATGTTACAATGTGAGCCGTCTCGGATGTTTCTCCAGGTCCACTTCAAAGGTCCCACAACTTCAACTAAATGAGAGTGTATCGATTTTCTTCGCGCCCCCCCCCCCCCCCCCCCCCCCCACTACCAATTTCCAGGTAGACTTCGTGTTCCACTCCTCTGCAGTTTTCCCTTTCGAGTCAGCACACAAACCAATTTAACATTTTAACAACCACCAATCGGGGGTTTTTCGCTGTTTTGAAGTCGCAAGAAAACAAAATACTGGAGTAACGAGCGGGACAGAACAGTGGCCTCATGGAGTAGATTCATTCTATTCAGAGAGACTGCTGTCCCGCTGAGTTATCTCAGATTTGTGCGTCTATCTTCGGTTTCCGGATTACCATCATCTGTACTATCTTTCTTGCATATTTTGAACTCTGGCGGCTCTTGAAAAGGAGTCTCCTGTCCTCAAAGAGTAGATTTACAATGGCGGGTGGCTTTCTTCCCACCCCATTGTTCAAGCGCTTTTGATTGCAACATGCGCCTTAATTTAGTTCAACAAAATAAACTGACAAGTTGCTAAAGATGACAATTGTTTTAATCAAAACCCCAAAGTGCTGGAGGTATGACAGAGGGCCTGGCAAAAGGTTGAGATAAGAAGGAAGGATTTACACCAAAGTGCTGGAGGCCGGTCTCAGAGGATGCTTTCAAAACAGAGTTGGACAACGCTCTTAAAGATACCCGAGTCAAGGGATGTGGGGAGAAGCAGGAACGGGGGTAATACTGGTTGTAGATGATCACTCCATGATCACAGTGCATAGTGCTACTCTAGAAGGCCGAATGGCCCACTCCTGCATCTATTGTCCTATTGCCCAGACTATTCTCCACTGTTTTGAACTCCCTAACTGATTATATATCACCTAAGATTTATAAACCAAAACACAAAGTGATGGAAGTAAAGCAGCGGGCCAGGCACAGGTTGAGATAAGAAGGAATGGCAGATGCTGGTTTACACCATGATAGACACTAAGTGCTGGTGTAACTCAGAGGGTCAGGCAGCATTTTTATTCTGGAGAATAGACCCGACTTCTACATTTTAAACCAGTGACATAATTGCTGATATGCTCTGTACATCCAAGAAGATGCTCTATTGCAGAGAGCGGGGGGGTAAGGAGAAGTTTCGGTTGTGTATCAGGAAGGTGGGTGGTGGGGGTTAGCGCTGGAAGCAAGAGCTGCGTTTTCCCCCAGGGTCGCCTTCAGACTGTCTGTCCCATGTTAAGTAGAGGTCATGTCACCCCCAGGTCCGTATTCAGGGCCACCACTCGCAAGGAATGAAGGCAGCGATTATATTTATTTGTGCCCCCCACCCCTTTTCGAGTACCGTACAAACCATCCTCCTCTAGAAAAATACAATATTTTCGTTTTAAAGTGAAGTATCTCATTGCCTTTTAAATGACATTGTGACCTCTGCGTGCCGGCATTTGTTTTCTCTCTCCAAAGCAAAAACAATCATTGTGTAAAAGGAAAATAAAAAAAAGCCCTTTCTGGCATTCTTCGTTTTTGTTTGCCAATTATCTTTCATTCCAGCAATGCCTTCTTTGGGTGGGTGGGGTGGGGTGGTGGGGGGGGTGAAGAGCTGATGTGAGAAAAGACCAGGAAACCAGGAGCAATTAAAAGAAACCTGTCTGGCAGGTCCATTGTTTGGCTCGGGAAGGTGTGATTCTCAAGAGGACAAACTATGTGAGAACTGTGGATCTGGTTACACTAGACTGAAGAGGGGGAGTAGGGGGGGGGGGGGGTGAATGTAAGTACAAGTTACTTCTCCTTCTAGGCGGGGGGTAACTATGACTCCTTAAACTGAAATGGATTATCTAAAACTCATTGTCCTCATGTAAGTTTTAAAGAGGAAACTGCAGATGCTGGAGAATCGAGGGTACACAAAAAGCTGGAGAAACTCAGCGGGATTGCAGCAGCATCTAAGGAGCGAAGGCTTCGCTCCTTAGATGCTGCTGCACCCGCTGAGTTTCTCCATTTTTGTGTGTCCTCATGTAAGTGAAGGTCGTGTTTCTACCAGGTCCGCATTTGGTGGCCACCAATCCCAAAGAAATGAAAGCAGCGATTCTCCTTGTCGCCTCCCGCACTTCAGATAGACGGTGACTCTACACGTCTGCACCTTATTCCCTTTCGAGTACAGTTCATACCTATTTTAAATATTTAACAACCACAGACATGTAGATTGTTCCTTCATGGGGAACAGGGGCCACAGTTTAAGAATAAGGGGTAAGCCATTTAGAACTGAGACGAGGAAACACTTTCTCTCACAGAGAGTTGTGAGTCTGTGGAATTCTCTACCTCAGAGGGCGATAGAGGCCGGTTCTCTGGATGCTTTCAGGAGAGAGTTAGATAGGGCTCTTAAAGATAGCGGAGTCAGGGGATATGGGGAGAAGGCGGGAATGGGGTACTGATTGGGGATGATCAGCCATGATCACATTGAATGGCGGTGCTGGCTCGAAGGGCCGAATGGCCTACTCCTGCACCTATTGTCTATTCACTGTTTTGAACTCTATCTGATTATATAATGACCTAAGCTTTATAAATCAAAACACAAAGTGATGGAGTGAGGCAGCGGACAAGACAACAAGTTGAGATAAGAAGGAATGCCAGATGCTGGTTTACACAAAAGATAGACACTAAGTGCTGGTATAACACAGCGGGTCAGGCAGCATTTCTGGAGAATATGCACAGATCATGTTTCGGGTCGAAACCCGACTTTTACATTTTAACAGTGACATAATTGCTGATAATAAAAGCGACTCTATTTACTTGGTCTTGCAGAGAGAGGGATAGTGAAAAGTTGTGGTTTTGTATCGGGCAAGTGGGTTGAGGGGTGGGGGCGTGGCTGTAAACAAGAGCTGCATTTCCCGCATGTCCGCCTTCAGACTGTATGTCTCCATGCAAGTTGAGGTCATGTTTCCCCCAGGTCCGCATTCAGGGCCACCACTCACAAGGAATTGAAGGCAGCGATTATATTTGTGCCCCCCCCCCCCCCCACTTTCGAGAATTATACAAACCATGCCCCCTCCAGAAATTCATTATTTTCGCTTTAAAGTAGCGATCTCATTGCCATTTGAACGACATTGTGACCTCTGTGTGCACAGACTTTTTTTTTCCTCCAAAGCAAAAACAATCATTGTGTAAAAGGAAAACAAAAGCCCTTTCTAGCATTCTTCGTTTTTTTGTTTGTCCATTACTTTCATTCCAGCAATGCCTTCTTTGGGTGGGGTGGGGTGCTGGTGGTGGTGGGGGGGGGGGGGGGAGGTGAAGAGCTGGGGGTGAGAAAAGACCAGGAGACCAGGATCAATTAAATTCTCTCTCGTTTCCCTGATCCCTGACCAATCTGAAGAAGGGTCTCGACCCGAAACGTCGCCTATCTCCTTCGCTCCTTAGATGCTGCTGCACCCGCTGAGTTTCTCCATCTTTTTGTGTAACCCTCGATTCTCCAGCATCTGCAGTTTCTTCGTTATCAATTAAATTACCTGTCTGGCATGTTCCATTGTTTCCACCAATCCCAAAGAAATGAAAGTAGCGATTCTCCTTGCGCCCACCGCGTTTCCAGATAGACGGTGACTCTTCACGTCTGCACCCTTTCTCTCCCTGCTCCTCTATGTCTACAAAGCCCTCAATGGGCTTGCCCCCCACCTACATTAAAAGTCTGCTCACCCACCACATCACCTCCAGGTCCTCAGATCGGCCGACTTGGGGTTGCATAATATAATATCCCGCGGTCTAGGCATAAGCTCAGGAGCGACAGCGCCTTTGCGGTCGCAGCTCCTAGACTGTGGAACAGCATCCCCTCTTCCCATCAGAACTGCCCCCTCCATCGACTCCTTTAATTCGAGACTTAAAACTCATCTTTACTCTCAAGCCTTTCTTGACGTCCTCCGAGCGAGGGCTATATGTATATATGTATGTGGTTTGTTCGTTTATACTATTCTTATAACGAATGTAAAGCACTTTGGCCAACTAGAGTTGTTTTTTAAATGTGCTATATAAATACACGTGACTTGACTTGACTTTCGAGTGATAACATTGCTGTTACCAAGACGCCACTCTGTTGACTTGGTCTCGCAGAGAGAGGGACAAGGGAGAAGTTATGGTTTTGTATCTGGCAAGTGGGTTGTGTGTGGGGAGGGGGGGGGGGGGGCTGTAAGCAAGAGCTGTATTTTCCCCCAGGTCTGCATTCAGTGCCACCACTGACAAGATATTGAAGGTAGCGATTATATTTGTCCACCCCCGCCCTTTCGAGTACCGTACAAACCTTCTCCCTTTAGAAATTCATTATTTTCACTTTAAATTAGAGATCCTGTTGCCGTTTGAACGACATTGTGACCTCTGCCTTCACCGGCATTTTTTTTCCTCCAAAGCAAAAACAATCGCTGTGTAAAAAGAAAAAAAACCCTTTCTGGCATTCTTCGTTTTTTTGCAATTACTTTCATTCCAGCAATGCCTTCTTTGAGTGAGACGGGGTGGTGGTTGAGGGTGAGGGGACGGGGTGGGAGGTGAAGAGCTGGGGGTGAAAAAATACCAGGATCAATTAAATGGGGGTACACAAAAGGCTGGAGAAACTCAGCGGGTGCAGCAGCATCTAAGGAGCGAAGGAGATAGGCGACGTTTCGGGTCGAGACCCTTCTTTTTTTTTCGGGGCAGACGCTCCTTAGATGCTGCTGCACCCGCTGAGTTTCTCCAGCCTTTTGTGTACCCTCGATTCTCCAGCATCTGCAGTTCCCTCTTTAATAGGATCAATTAAATGACCTGTTGGCTCGGGAAGGTGCGATCTCGAGAGACAAACAATTTGGAGAACCGTGGAACTGGTTACACGCGAAAGGAGGGGGAGGGTTTTGGAGGGAAACGTAATGTAGAAGTTACTGAAGAAGGGTCTCGACCCGAAAACGTCGCCTATCTCCTTCGCTCCTTAGATGCTGCTGCACCCGCTGAGTTTCTCCAGCATTTTGTGTAACCCCCATGTAGAAGTTACTTCTCTTTTTAGACGGGATTAACAATGACTCCCTTATGCTTATAGGGGACTATCTTAAGATCATTGTTACTGGTCGGTGGTCTCTCCCTGGTAGGAGTGTAATTTGTGTAAACAGAATTGAATGTACATATAGCCCCCAAGAATGTCGGACGAATTTCTTGCACGGTTCCTGTATTTTCATTTATTTTTAAAAATTGAATTCTCTCGCATTAGATAACTTCTACTAACACTCCACCCTCTCCCTCCCTCCTTCCTTGTCGTTTTACCAGTTCCTTGGCGATCCCCATTGTTTGCTTTTAGTTCACACCTTCCCAAACCAACAATGGCCATGAATTCGATGTGTTATTCGTGGCTGGTCCTAATTGGTCCTGGTCTTTTCTCACATCCAGTTCTTCACCCCCCACCCCACTCCCAGCATTCAATTTGAAGAAAGGCCCCATCCCGAAAAGCCACGCCGCCTGGCCCACGGTGTTGCTCCAGCACTGTATGTCTATCTTTGGTATAAACCAGCATCTGCGGTCCGGGGGGGGGGGGGGGGGGGGGGAGGGGGGGGGGGGGGGGGGGGGGGGGGGGGGGAGTGGGTGCAATAACAAGAGCGGAGCTTCGGGACACCGAGGAGACACATGCGAAGGTCCTCATCTATGATAGAAGGTGGTGAACCACCGTTCCATAAAGATGCCAAGACATCTCGATGAAGCTCTGCAAATTGGAGGAACAACACCTCATATATTCGCTCAAACTTACAACCTAACGGTATGAACATTTATCTCTCTAACTTAAAGTAAACTTGCCTCCCCCTCTCTCTCCATCTCCACCCTAACCCTCTTGCAAATTTCACTGCTTGTATTCCTTCGTTATCACCGCGTCCCCAGTCCATCATGGGCTCCAGCTATCCTGAATCATCGATGCAGGCTCAGCTTGTTCTGCACCTTTCCATACCTCTAGTTTCAACTTCCCCGACTCTCAGCCGGATGAAGTGTCTCGACCTGAAATGTCACCAGAGAAGCTGCTTGACCCGCTGAGTTACTCCAGCATTTTGTGTCTACCTTCGGTGTAAACCAACATCTGCAGTTCCTTCTTACACGTTTTATCTGCAGTTCTTAGTTTGTACTAATAATATACACAGGCAGTTCGTTTCGTTGCAAATACCTATGGGAGAGAAACGAGTGTTACCAAACTTCTGAATTCACTGGTCGGGGTGGAACCCTCTCCAAGACAGAAGTAAAGCTCACCGTTTGACCTGTTTTTACAAAATGTTGAATGGTCAGCTCGACATAGATTACCAAACCTACACCAAACCTATTAGGAGCAGACGAGGGCATTCAATCCAATTTGAGATACCAGCTACCAAAACAGATGTGTACAGCAATTCATTCTCCCCCCGCACAATTAAAGCATGGAATAGTCTTCACCCTACCATAGTTACTTAACCAGACGCAACTAAATTTAAGCTAGCTCTTCTTTTCCAAGAATCTTTTTTTGCTTAAAGGGCCTGTCCCATTTTGCGATTATTGCGCCGACTGCGAACGTCAGCGACTGACGCCCGTAGTCGACCTTAAGTCCACTTTCCGCCACCTCCAGTTTAAATTCCATTTGGATATTTTGGAGGACCAAGAACCAAGTTCCTTGTAATTACAGGATGGGACCTGTTGCACAGTCTGTGACCTTGTGTTACTGGTGGCGTTAACGGCCTTGGTTCTGTGGGTCGTGTTTGGGGAGCCGAGGCACGGAGCGGGCAGGAGCGATGGATTGGATTCGCAGCGACATCCTCCTCTCTCCAATGAGAGTTCTGCAACACCCTCTCTCGCTGCGTGAATCGCCCCCTCTGTGATTCCTCCCGCTTTTGAGAATCTTTCATTCATTTGCTCTATGTACCGTCTATATCTCCATAAAAACAACAGAACCACCATCCTCGACCTCGAGGGATAGCCACGACGAGGATATCTCTAATTTCCCGTTCCCCTGACTCTCAGCCTGAAGTCGGGTCTCGACCCGAAACGTCTCCAGAGATGTTGCCTGACCAGCTGAGTTACTCCAGCATTTTGTATCCAACTTCGGTGAATGAAAGTCGGCGGTGGAGCAGCGCCACACAGAGGCGATGCTCAGTAACTGCAAGTCGGCAGCAATTCGGCAAAGGCTGCTTCCTTTTAAGGAAGAAATGCCAATGAAGCGAGCAGCAAGGAAAAGCGGGCAAATGTGAAAAAGCATCAGATGTGAAACGAGAAATGAAAGGCAAAAATATGTCCTTTTTCCTGTTCTCGGCAATATAAGATTTTACAATTTTGTCTCGTACTGACTGTAAACAGTAACGGTAGAGGTTGTCTGTGAGAGAGCGACGATATTCTAGCATACTTACCTGGCAGGGGAGAAACAGTGATCAAAAAAGGCTGTGCTCCCAGGATGAGGCTATCCCATTGCACTTCGGGTGTGCTGACGCCTGCGATGTCCCCAAATGCGGGATACTCGACTGCAATATTTGTGGTAGTGGGGGACTGCGTTCGCGCTCTCCCCTGATTTGAACATGAAAAACAGAGTTAATACATACAAACGGTACGGATACACAAAAGGCTCGAGAATCTCAGCGGGTGCAGCAGCATCTATGGAGCGAAGGAGATAGGCAATGTTTCGGGCCAAAACCCTTCTTCAGATATCACTGGTGGAGTTACTGCTTCACAGCGCCGCTCGGTTTTTGAGGCAGCGAACACTGAAAATCATGGAAATAGTCAGTGACTATAAAGACAATGCAGCTCAAACTGGCATCTTTAAACGTGCGCAGTATAAAGAGCACTGCGCGATGTGTTAATGCCTTACAGTACCTGGCCAAGGTCAAGGCAGATGTGACTTTTCTTCAGGAGTGCGGGCTGCCACACCTCCGCTGCTATCGGAGGTGGTCGCGATGGTGGCCCCACGGACTGTCTGTGTGGTCGGGGGGAAATGACTGTCGTGCTTCCGGCCTGGGGATTTTGCTGCGGGGAGGGAACTTCACCATCACTGAGGTCAAGGAAGTGGTTGGAGGGCGTCTCCTCGTGGTGGACGTTATGTACCGTGGCTCTCCGCTCCGGCTGATAAATGTGTATGCCTCACCCACGCAGAGCGAGCGGCTGGCCGTTCTCCAGCAGCTCCCAGTGCTGCTGGCCACGTCCCGGCAGCTCGTTCTGGCCGGTGACTTCAACTGCATCATTGATGCGGCTGGACGATCCGGCAGTGCCGACAGCAGACTGGACAGCACGTCCAAGTTTCTGATGGAGATGGTGAAAGACGCAAAGCTGCGTGACGCCTTCAGCGACCCTGCAGGCGGGTCCCAGTCGCGGTTCACCTGGTCGAGATCGGACGGTTTAGCCCGATCTCGGATAGACTTTGTCTTCACGACGAAGGCCGTCATGGTGAGACACACTGACCTCACGCCAGTGTTCTTCTCCGACCACTGCCTCCTTCAGGCTTCCTGTCACCTACAGGAGGACCGGAAGGCAGGCAGAGGGAGGGAAGCGATGGCTTACCGGCCGAGTTGTATTTGGCTCTGTGGGACTGGATGGGCCCGGACCTGCTAGAAGTGTACAACGACATGCTTCTGGCTTGGCTGGCGGTGAGGGGAGCCCTCCCAGTCAGATCCTTCCTGCATCATCGGAACCTCACTGCCAGCGCACGCTGCCCTCGGGACGGCTGCTATGGCGAGGAGACGGTTGCCCACCTCTTCACAGAGTGTGGGTTTGCTAAAAGAGTCTGGAGAAAAATGCAAGGGTCCCTGGTACGCTTTATCCCGAACAGCTCCGTCACAGAGGACTCTGTGATTTACGGACTGTTCCCAGGGACACATTCAGAAACTGACATCGAGTGCTGCTGGAGGGTCATCAACTCGGTAAAAGACGCCCTTTGGTCTGCCCAAGCATTGTTCACCACCCAGCAGAGCGAGATGTCCGTCAGGGAATGTTGCCGACTGGCCCGCTGCAGACTGCAGGAGTACGTGCTGAGGGACGCACTGAAGCTCGGTGCAGCCAACGCCAAGGCTCGGTGGGGGAGGGCCACAGTCTAACGCCCTTTCGCTGCTGGACATGGGGGGTACGGTATGGTGGAGACGCCCCTCAATATAAGGGAAGGTATCCCACGCCACTGTGGCACGAGTGGGGGACTGATTTGTGGAAATTTGGGGGAAAGAAATGTCTAAACTGTATTGATCTATTGTACAGCCTCCGAAAATGTCGGATGGATTTTCCGCAAGGTTAATGTATTGTATATATTTATCATTCGAATAAAGTATATTTTGAAATTTAAAAAAAAAATGTGCTCCCAGGACCCTAACCCTAACCCTAATGCAAGATGGAGGGCCATGAGACAGTCAGGCCAGCAAGAACTGCAACCTGTGCGGGGAGGCAGTTCACCTTTACAGGGCTTGCCCTAAAAGAGCCTGCACCTACGCACAGGCAACAAGAGGAGCTGCTGCCAGCACCCCAAAGGGGGGTGAGGCACCCCCCACCACTGCCAAGACCCCAGCAGAAAGAGGGAACACGGATGAGGACAGCCCGACCACCTTGAGGCCCCAAGTGCCAGAAGGAGACGCCCAGCATCCTGCCCAGGAGGGAGAGTCGATGGAGGAGGGGGAACAGCAGGAGAAATGGACAATGGTGACGTATAAGAAGAGGGGTCAGCCCAAAGAGCCAAGGCCGGAAAGGAGTGGTAGGTCCAAAAGAAAATCACAAAAAAGGTGTCTTTCTCTTACAGAAGGCAGCAACCTCTCCTCCTCGTCGGAGGATGAGGCGACCGGGAAGTCCCAACGAGGGAGGCAGAGGAAGAAAACGGGGGAGGAAAAGGAGACCGAGAGCAGAGAAGTGGCCGAGGGGCTCCAGCCCCAGGACATCGGGAGCAGCGCAGTGGTTGAGGGGCTCCAGCCCCTGGAGACAGGAATCATCACAACGGCAAGTGGACCCCAGCTCCAGGGGACTGGGAGCAGTGTAACGGCCGATGGGCCCCAGCTCCGGGCGACCGGGAGCATTGCAGCGGCCCATGGGCCCCAGCTCCGGGCGACCGGGAGCATTGCAGCGGCCCGTGGGCCCCAGCTCCGGGCGACCGGGAGCAGCGCAGAGGCCCATGGGCCCCAGCTCCGGGCGACCGGGAGCAGCGCAGAGGCCATTGGGCCCCAGCTACAGAAGACAAAGGAAGCGGCATGCCCAAAAGGGGGTGGAACGAGAAGGCCCCCCGCAACGACAACTTTGGTTACGCCACCTGATACTCACCTCACCGCTGGATTCCTGAGCCCAGGAAAGCTGAGGCAATTCACCGAAGCGGTGGGGATGATGGGACATGGAAATGGCCAGTGACTCTAAAGACAATGGAGCTCAAACTGGCATCTTTAAACGTGCGCAGTATAAAGAGCACTGCACGATGTGTTAATGCCTTACAGTACCTGGCCAAGGTCAAGGCAGATGTGACTTTTCTTCAGGAGTGCGGGCTGCCACACCTCCACTGCTATCGGAGGTGGTCGCGATGGTGGCCCCACGGACTGTCTGTGTGGTCGGGGGGAAATGACTGTCGTGCTTCCGGCCTGGGGATTTTGCTGCGGGGAGGGAACTTCACCGTCACTGAGGTCAGGGAAGTGGTTGGAGGGCGTCTCCTCGTGTTGGACGTTATGTACCGTGGCTCTCCGCTCCGGCTGATAAATGTGTATGCCTCACCCACGCAGAGCGAGCGGCTGGCCGTTCTCCAGCAGCTCCCAGTGCTGCTGGCCACGTCCCGGCAGCTCGTTCTGGCCGGTGACTTCAACTGCATCATTGATGCGGCTGGACGATCCGGCAGTGCCGACAGCAGACTGGACAGCACGTCCAAGTTTCTGATGGAGATGGTAAAAGACGCAAAGCTGCGTGACGCCTTCAGCGACCCTGCAGGCGGGTCCCAGCCGCAGTTCACTTGGTCGAGATCGGACGGTTTAGCCCGATCCGGATAGACTTCGTCTTCACGACGAAGGCCGTCACGGTGAGACACACTGACCTCACGCCAGTGTTTCTTCTCCGACCACTGCCTCCTTCAGGCTTCCTGTCACCTACGGGAGGACCGGGGAAGGCAGGCAGAGGGACGTGGAAGTTAAACACGAAACTGTTGACCCCAGAGAATGTCGAGGAGCTAAAGAGGGACTATACGCATGTTGGAGAACGGTGAAAGCCCCTCTTTGACTCCCCCACACTCTGGTGGGAAGCAACCAAGGAGAACATTAAGAGGTTCTTCATAATTAAAGGGGTTCAGAGAGCAAGACAGAGTCAGAGGGAATTGTGCCAACTCCAGACAGATTTGCAGCAACTGCTCCTTCTGCAGTCGAGCGGGGGTGGATGTGAGGGAGGAACTTAGAGAGTTGAAGGACCGGCAAGCTCAGCTCTTCACCTCTGAATCCTCCAAGATCATCTTCCGATCTAGGGTCCGCCATGTGGAGCAGGATGAGACGTGCTCACGTTTCTTCTTCCATAAGGTTCACAGGGGGAGCTCTGTGATGAACAGCCTTAGGGAGGAGGACGGCACGGTAGCATCCTCACAGACAGACGTGCTGAGGATCTGCAAATCCTTTTACACAGATTTGTATGACCAAAAGACCACAGACAGTACCTCCTCCCAGAACTTCCTGTCCTCAATCACGGAGGTCTTGGAGGACAGCAAGCGGGAGAGTCTGGACCAACCACTGACCCTAGAGGAGCTGACTGGCTCCCTCCGTTCCTTTGACTCGAATAAAACTCCCGGAAGCGATGGCTTACCGGCCCGCCGAGTTGTATTTGGCTCTGTGGGACTGGATGGGCCCGGACCTGCTAAAGTGTACAACAACATGCTTCTGGCTGGTAGCATGTCAGACTCCATGAGGAAGGGCAACATCACCCTAATCTACAAGCAGAAGGGGGAGATGAAGGACATAAAGGATTGGAGACCCATAACACTCTTGAATGTGGACTACAAGATCCTGTCCAAGGCCATCGCCAATCGGGTCAAGTCTGCTCTGGGACAGGTGATCCACCCGGACCAAACCTGTGCTGTACCTGGCAGGAAAATCTCAGACAGCCTAGCGCTGCTGAGAGATACCATCGCCTACGTGCAGGACAGACGGGTGGATGCCTGCCTAGTCAGCTTGGACCAGGAGAAGGCCTTCGACAGGATTTCGCACACGTACATGAGGGACGTGCTCTCCAAAATGGGTTTTGGGGAGGGAATCAGGAATTGGATCAAACTGCTCTACACCAACATCCGTAGTGCAGTCCAAATCAATGGGTGGGAATCAGACAGTTTCCCTGTAAGGTCTGGAGTTAGGCAGGGTTGCCCTCTCTCTCCTGTCTTGTTTGTCTGCTGTATTGAACCTTTTGCTGAATCCATCAGGAAGGATGCGGGCATAAGAGGAGTGACATTGCCAGGCAGTGGGGGCATTCAAGTAAAGACCTCCCTGTACATGGACGATGTCGCTGTCTTCTGCTCGGATCCAGGGTCGGTTCGCAGACTGATTAGTATCTGCGACCAGTTTGAGTCGGCCACGGGAGCCAGGGTGAACCACAGGAAGAGCGAGGCCATGCTCTTTGGCAACTGGCCCGACAGATCTTCCGTCCCCTTCACCATCAAGCCTGACTTCTTGAAGGTGCTGGGGATCTGGTTCAGGGGGGCTGAGGCATGTAACAAAAATTGGCTGGAGCGGATAGCCAGGGTGGGGAGGAAGCTGGAGCTCCTCTCCATAACGGGAAAGAATTTGGTCATCAGGTGTGAGGTGCTCTCGGGGCTGCTGTACTTGGCACAAGTGTGGCCTGTCCCTCCCTCATACGCCACAGGGATCACCCGGGCCATCTTCCACTTCATCTGGGGGTCGAGGATGGATCGGGTGCGACGGGCCACAATGTACAAGTCGGCAGACAACGGGGGTAAAAGCGTGCCCAACGTCGCCCTCATTCTGATGGCCACCTTCGTGTGTGGCTGCATCAGGTGGAGTGTAGAGCCAAGGCACGTGGGCACCAAGTGTCACTACCTGCTGAGGTTCTACCTGTCCCCGGTGTTGAGAAGGATGGGCCTGGCGCAGGTGCCACGCAATGTGCCAGTCAGCTGGACATTGCCGCCCCATCTGTGGTCGGTGGGAAGGGTTCTTCCGGACCAACACCTTTGACCACATGTCCATCGGGCAGTGGTCAGCACAGAATGTCCTGCAGGGCACTGCAAGGAAAGGACTCTATGGACCCGGTGGCGTGGTTCCCTGAGCAGACTGCCCAGCTTGTCTGGCAAAATGCCTCATCGCCAGAACTCACCAACAAGCACCAAGACCTTGCTTGGCTGGCGGTGAGGGGAGCCCTCCCAGTCAGATCCTTCCTGCACCGACGGAACCTCACTGCCAGCGCACGTGCCCTCGGGACGGCTGCTATGGCGTGGAGACGGTTGCCCACCTCTTTACAGAGTGTGGGTTTGCTAAAAGAGTCTGGAGAAAAATGCAAGGGTCCCTGGTACGCTTTATCCCGAACAGCTCCGTCACAGAGGACTCGGCGATTTACGGACTGTTCCCAGGGACACATTCAGAGACTGACATCGAGTGCTGCTGGAGGGTCATCAACTCGGTAAAAAGACGCCCTTTGGTCTGCCCGAGCATTGTTTCACCACCCAGCAGAGCGAGATGTCCGTCAGGGAATGTTGCCGACTGGCCCGCTGCAGACTGCAGGGAGTAGGTGCTGAGGGACGCACTGAAGCTCGGTGCAGCCAACGCCAAGGCTCGGTGGGGGAGGGCCACAGTCTAACGCCCTTCCGCTGCTGGACATGGGGGGTACGGTATGGTGGAGACGCCCCTCAATATAAGGGAAGGTATCCCACGCCACTGTGGCACGAGTGGGGGACTGATTTGTGGAAATTTGGGGGAAAGAAATGTCTAAACTGTATTGATCTATTGTACAGCCTCCGAAAATGTCGGATGGATTTTCCGCAAGGTTAATGTATTGTATATATTTATCATTCGAATAAAGTATATTTTGAAATATAAAAAAAAAGGTACCTTTGGCAGCCTGCTTGAAACCACTAATTTTGGCCGAGAAGGTCTCAATTAGCCCAGAAACCAATCAATTTTGCCCATATTAGCCCAGGAGGAGCATTTCAGCCCAAAAGGCCCATGGCAGGCCAGAAAAAGTCCCAAATAAGTGTCTTTCACTTCACCACTCAGATTTCACTAAAATGTTTTTTTAATATTAAGTGTCCCTTCGACCCATCATCCACCTATACTAGCTCAGGAGGAGTCCCTTTGGCCCATTGGGCCTGTATTAGCCCTCAGGCCTCAGTGTATGATGATCATAATAATCATAAGAGTCAAGTGTGTAATTTAATTGATTGACTTTTATTTCATTGGAATACCACTTTTGGCCCAACTTTGTTACAACTTGGCTCAATTTCAAGAGCAAAAGTCCTTGTTTTCTGCAGCAGCATCAGCCCCCAGAGTCTTGCAAAGCTCCCTGTGAGAGAGGTCCAGGATACTCTATCAAGGTCCTTTCTCCTTCATTCTTTAGATCTGAAGTATAAAAGAGGTTTTTTTTTTTTAATTCTCTCTCTCCCTTCTCTCTTGCAGAGATTCCTGTTTAGGACTGTGAGTGTGTGAATGTGTGTCTCTACTCACCGCAGTATAATTTTCCCTTCATTGGCTCCCTGTGAGATCCAGGATAGACTATCAAGATCCTTTATCCTCCTTCATTCTTTAGATCTGTAGTAAATTAAAAAGCGGAAAGATACGCAACAATCGCTGAGATTTGGTTGCATAAAATGTACGAAACAGAATAATCTGTTACTGCGTGGAACACAGTTATCCACTGGTCCCATACTTCCCATTCCCATCGCCCTCCTCGGGCTCCCAACTTCGTTACACAGCCCCATACAATTCCGCATCCTCACTATCCTCTTCACCCTTCCCCATCACTCTCACCCACCCTTCCCCCATTATCCCAGCCCCTCTCCTTTCTCCTTCCTTCATCTCTCCCCATCTACACCACCACCTCTAAAGCAGCCGTTGCCCTCTCCCTTCCACGCACTGTCCCTCCACCCATCCCTCACCCCCATTCTCTTCCACCCTGAGGCAACCTCAACCCCCTTAACCCTCCCTCCTATCCATCTCACTCTCAAAGTGCATCATGGGATTCTAAAGTTCAATTGAATCATTGACTCCAGAACCCCGTCCCTTGGGCCCCACAAGGCCCGTAGTGGCCCAGGAAGAGTCCCTTCGGCCCACAGTGCCCGTACTAGTTGAGGAGGAGTCCCTTAGGCCCACAAGGCCTGTGACAGGCCTGGAAAAGTAAATAAAAATGTGCCTTCCGTCTACCTGAAACCACTAATTTTGGCCCACAAAGTCCCTATTAGCCTAGAAACCAGTCCCCTTTGCCCAAAATGCCCATATTAGTCTAGGAGGCCCATGCCAGGCCAGGAAAAGTGCCTTTCACTTCACTTCACTCAGAATTCACTAAATTAAAAAAAATCAAATGTCCCTTCGGCCCATCATTCACCTGCATCAGCCCAGGAGGAATCCCTTCATCCGATTAGGCATGTACTGGCCCTCAGGCCTCAGTGTGTGATGACCATAATAATCATAAGAGTCAAGTGTGTGATTTGATTGACTTTTATTTCATTGGAATGCCACTTTAATACAACTTGGTTCCATTTCAAGAACAAAAGTCCTTTTTTTCTGAAACAGCAGCAGCCACCAGAGTCATGGAAACGTAGAAACATAGAAAATAGGTGCAGGAGGAGGCCATTCGGCCCTTCGATTCAGCACCGTCATTCATTGTGATCATGGCTGATCGTCCGCTATCAATAATCCGTGCCTCCCTTCTCCCCATATCCCTTGACTCCACTAGCCCCTAGAGCTCTATCCAACTCTCTCTTAAATCCATCCAGTGATTTGGCCTGAACTGCCCTCTGTGGCAGGGAATTCCATAAATTCACAACTCTCTGGGTGAAAAAGTTTTTTCTCACCTCAGTCTTAAATGACCTCCCATTTATTCTAAGACTGTGGCCCCTGGTTCTGGACTCACCCAACATTGGGAACATTTTTCCTGCATCTAGCTTGTCCAGTCCTTTTATTACTTTATATGTTTCTAGAAGATTCCCCCTCATCCTTCTAAACTCCAGTGAATACAAGCCTAGTCTTTTCAATCTTTCCTCATATGACCATCCCGCCATCCCAGGAACTGGGATGCTCCCTGTGAGAGAGGTCCAAGATACTCTATCAAGGTCCTTTCTTCCTTCATTCTTTAGATCTGTAGTAAAAAAGAGGAAAAATGTTTAAAATTATCTCTCTCCCTTCTCTCTTGCAGAGATTTCCCCCTGTTTTGGGACTGTGATCAGTTTCTTGTCGGTTTCACAAAACAGCTTCAGTTCTTCCTGATGTTTCTCGCAGTGAAGTTTACCTTCCTTCCCTTCCGTGTTCAGGCTCAGTGCTCGAGCTTTCCCAGTGATACTCGCCCGATTTACTTTGAGGGTGCGATCTGTGACCTCCTCTCTGCACACCGGGCAATAGTTTCTCCCCTCTTTGTCCCAACTCTGTGTGATACAGGAACGGCAGATGTTGTGCCCGCACTCCAGTATAACCGGATTGGTGAAGAAATCCATGCAAATGGGACAAGTCACGTCCTCAGTTAAACTCTGGATCTGGTGCTTCAAAGCCATTTTAACTCCGAGTACTTCCTGCTTCAAAATCCTTCCCCCTTCAGGAAACTGCCAACCCACACAGAACCGCAGGTGTCTAATGGGCTGCAGTGCGCGGGGAATGGATTCAGTGTTGAATAATGATGTTTTGCTGCGAGTGTCGTTTATAGATATGTACATAGCGTCGCAGAAACTGTGCACCTTATTCCCCCTCCCCCTTTTTGTTTTTTACACTGAGTAGGAGCAGCTTTTAATCTCATTGTACATGTGTATAGTGACAATAAAAAGGCATTATTTCATTCATTCATTCATTCATTCATTCAGGGCGAAGAGCCTCTGCCAATCTCCCATTGATTTAACATCAGCAAGAGGCAGCTAACACGTTAAACGAGTGACCATGACAGGAACCAGGCGGACGAGCGCTGGGCAGTCTAAGGAAGGGCAGAAAGGACATGGGAATATATGAGGTTATCTGGTTATCTCTAAGTAGTGTGAAACGGTGGTTGAACATCAACTTGGCGCAACTGCTGGTAAAATAATGTCTCCAATAAAATAGGGGACCTGGAGAGAATATTCCGTTTTGAGATTTGGTTGCATATAACGTAGGAAAGAGAATAATCTGTAACTGCGTGGAACACATTCATCTTCCCGGTGAAAGTCATTTCAATTTCCACTGGCCTTCCAGTGCTGAAGGTCCCTGACATTCTGGGCCGGCCTTAAGCCAATTGGACCAATTGCTCCCAATTGGGCCCTGCGCAAGAGTAATCTACTCTCGGCTCGGATAGATGTACCCTGAGTGGAGGGGGTAGAGAGGGGTAGAGAGAGATGTTTTTAGAGGGGTGGGGAGCGAGTAGAGGGGTGGAGGGGGGTATGAGACGAATGGAGTGAAGGAGAGAGGGGCTCTTTTGCCCGCAATACCTGTATCTGCGAGGAGGAGAATTTCGGCCCAAAAGGCCCGTGCCAGGCCAGGAAAAGTCCAGAAAACGTGCCTTCAGCCTACCTGAAACCACACATTTTGGCCCACAAGGCCCCTATTCACCCAGAAGCTATTTCCTTTTCCACACAATGCCCGTATTAGCCGCGGAAGAGAATTTCAGCCGAAAAGGCCCATGCCAGGCCAGGAAAAGTCCAAAAAAATGCATTTTTCCTACCTGAAACCACACATTTTGGCCCACGAGGTCACAAATAGCCCAGAAACAATCCATTTTGCCCGTATTAGCCCTTATACTAGTTAGTTTTACCCGAAATAGCCATATTAGCCCAGGGGAAGCATTTCAGCCTAAAAGGCCCGAGCCAGACCAGGAAAAGCCCAGAAAATGTGCCTTCGGCCCACCTATCTGAATCCACACACTTCGGCCACAAGGCTGCTATTAGCCCATAAAACCAGTCCATTATTGCTTGAAAATGGATGCCACGGTATTAGCCCAGGAGGAGCATTTCCACCCAAAGGCCCGTGCCACGCCAGAAAAGTTAAAAATAAGTGCCTTTGGACCCAACCTGAAACACACCATTCGGCCACAAGGCCCTAATAGCTGAAAACCACTCCCCTTTTTTCCAAAATGCCCGTTTTTAGGCCCAGGAGGAGATTTCGCAGCTCAAAAGGAGTCAATGCCCAGGCCAAGAAAAGTTTTAAACATTTTTGGCCTTTGGCAGCCTACCGAAACAACTAATTTTTGGCCCACAAGGTCCCTAATAGCCCAGAAACCAGTCCCTTTGCCTATATTAGCCCGGAGGAGGCCATTTCAAAGGGCCTTGTCCAGGCCAGGAAAAGTAGAAAAAAAATGTACCTTTGGCAGCCACTTGTACATTGTGTCCTGGCCCGTCCGCACGCCGCCCCATCCTCGACCCCCCAGATGACCTGGAAGATGGCCGGTGATCCCTGTGGCGTATGAGGGGAGGGACAGTCCACACTTGTGCCGGGAGTACAGCAGCCCCGCGAGCACCTCACACCCTGATGACCAAATTCTTTTTCCGTTTTATGGAGATGGAGCGTGTGCCTCCACAGCTCCATCTTCCTCCCACCCCCGGCTATCCGCTCCAGCCAATTTTTTGTTACATGCTTCAGCCCCCCGGAACCAGATCCCCAGCACCTTCAAGAAGTCAGGCTTGATGGTGAAGGGGACGGAAGATCTGTCGGGCCAGTTGCCAAAGAGCATGGCCTCGCTCTTCCTGCGGTTCACCCTGGCTGCCGTGGCCGACTCAAACTGGTCGCAGATACTAATCAGTCTGCGAACCGACCCTGGGTCCGAGCAGAAGACAGCGACATCGTCCATGTACGGGAGGTCTTACTTGAATGCCCCCACTGCCTGGGCAATGTCACTCCTCTTATGCCAAGCATCCTTCCTGATGGATTCAGCAAAAGGTTCAATACAGCAGACAAACAAGACAGGAGAGAGAGGGCAACCCTGCCTACCTCCAGACCTTACAGGGAAACTGTCTTGATTCCCACCGATTGATTTGGACTGCACTACGGATGTTGGTGTAGAGCAGTTTGAATCCAATTCCTGATTCCCTCCCCCAAAAATGCCATTTTTGGAGAGCACGTCCCTCATGTACGTGTGCGAATCCTGTCGAAGGCCTTCTCCTGGTCCAAGCTGACTAGGCAGGCATCCCCAACCCGTCTGTCCTGCACGTAGGCGATGGTAATCTCTCAGCAGCGCTAGCTGTCTGAGATTTTCCTGCAGGTACAGCACAGGTTTGGTGGGGGGGGGGGCGTGGGTATCACTTGTCCCAGCCTCCCCCGTTTTCTTCTTCCACTGCCTCCCTCGTTGGGACTTCCCGGTCGCCTCATCCTCCGACGAGGAGGAGAGGTTGCTGCCTTCTTGTAAGAGAAAGACACCTTTTTTGTGGATTTCTTTTGGACTTACCACTCTTTTCCGGCCTTGGCTCTTTGGGCTGACCCCTCTTCGTATATACGTCACCATTGTCCATTTCTCCTGCTGTTCCCCCTCCTCCATCGACTCTCCCTCCTGGGCGGGATGCTGGGCGTCTCCTCTGGCACTTGGGGCCTCAAGGTGGTCGGGTTGTCCTCATCCGTGTTCCCTCTTTCTGCTGGGGATCTTGGCAGTGGTGGGGGGTGCCCTCCACCCCCCTTTGGGGTGCTGGCAGCAAGCCCCTCTTGTTGCCTGTGCGTAGGGTGCAGGCTCTTTTAGGGCAAGCCCTGAAAGGTGGCCTGCCACCCCGCACAGGTTGCAGTTCTGCTGGCCTGACAGTCCTTTGTCTCATGGCCCTCCGTCTTGCAGTTTTTGCAGACAACTGCAGTGCATTGGGCCATCACATGCCCAGGCTTGTTGCATTTTTCCTGCACAGCCCGGTTTGCCCTACGACATAGCTCAAGTACCCTCGGTTTCCTCCAATCGCGAAAACCGATGGGGGGTGGACGATTTCTCCATCCTTGTCCACCCTCAGCTTTACCTTGACTTGCCGCTTGCTGGTCCAAATCCCGTGCATGTCCTTCACGACCACCAGTCTCCTGTTCCCTCAACGTAGCGAGCAAGGAAGGTGAGGACATCCACTACGGGCACATGTGGGTTAAACATGTGCACCGTAATGAACCTTTCCTTCTGGGTGGGGAGGGTGAAGAGCGGCTGCACTTTCAGCAGCGACAGCGGAGCTTCATTTCCCCTCTCCCGGAACACTTCCATCACCTTTCTGCCATCCCGTTGGATACTTGAAGGTAACGTCAAAATATCCGTTACCCGGAAAATGCTGGAGGCAGTAGATGTCATTGGCCTCAAATTTGCAGGCCTCTAGCAAGACCTCTTCACGAACAGGTCTCGTGAGAAGGGGGTCCCCTTGCTGAGGTCCTTGACACTTATTCGCAGGGTATTCCGAATACCCTGCACTGCTGCTCCTGCTCCTGCTGACATTGTGGCTGAATAAGGTGTTAGGTTGTTTCCCAACCAGCATGGATCCACCTCTAAGCCTGCAGCCCGACCGACTCCTCAACGATTTCGCTCCACAATCCACGGCCCTTGTCCCCAGCAAACCGCCAGAACTGTTCTGATAAGAACAGATAATCTCTTTCACAAAAAGAACAGATACTACACTTGATCTTAGCCAAAAGGCCGAGAAAATTTTGGGCAGAGATATTTAAGATAATGTTGAATGTTGTTAATATGAATCTGATCCTGACTCAAAGTTAATAATACTGGGAAATTAGAAACAGATCAATTAATAACAATGAATCAAAGAATTTTATGATTACAGTTTAATAATTGGGAAAAAATTAACATTGAAATTCTGGAAAGGTCCTACATCCCCCCACAATCAAAATGTGGATTACAGGAATGTCGGAGACACTTCATCTGGAAGATTAAGGCTTGTCCTATTGGACAAGTTGGATCTTTTCAGAGCAATATGGTCGCCATTTATTGAATTTTCTAAAGGGTCAAAATGGCTCGGTACGAGAGCCCTGACTGAAGCCTGAATAATGGAATAGATGAAGAATTACGTATAACAAATCATGGATATATCTCCATAATTTTTAATACTCCATTCATTTCCTTATTTTGATTTCCTACTCTTACTTTATTTTCTCTATCTTTTCTTACCTGCAAAAAAAAGTATAGAAATATATAAGACTTGAATTGTTAATATTAATAAAATTACGAATGTCGTTGAGATGTATATTCTATTAATATGTACTTACGTCTAATAAAAATATTTAACAAAAAAAAAAAGGCCGATAAACCCCGAGGGCCAGATAGGCTGCATCCCAGAGTACTTTAGGAAGTAGCCCCAGAAATAGTGGATGCTTTAGTGATAATTTTTTCAAAACGCTTTTAGATTCTGGAGTAGTTCCTGAGGATTGGAGGGTCGCTACTTTTTAAAAAGGGAGGGAGAGAGAAAACGGGGAATTACAGACCAGTTAGTCTAACATTGGTAGTGGGGAAACTGCTAGAGTCTGTTATTAAAGATGGAATAGCAGCACATTTGGAAAGTGGTGAAATAATTGGACAAAGTCAGCATAGATTTACGAAAGGTAAATCATGTCTGACAAATCTTATTGAATTTTTTGAGGATGTAACTAGTAGAGTGGAAAAGGGAGAACCAGTGGATGTGTTATATCTGGATTTTCAGAAGGCTTTCGACAAGGTCCCACAAAAGAGATTACTATACAAAACTTAAAGCACACGTATTGGCGGTTTAGTATTGATGTGGATAGAGAACTGGCTGGCAGACAAGAAGCAAAGAGTAGGAGTGAACTGGTCCTTTTCAGGTTGGCAGGCAGTGCTAGTGGCGTACCGCAAGGCTCAATGATGTGACCCCAGCTATTTACAATTTATATTATGATCTGGATTGGAATTGAATGCAACATCTCCAAGTTTGCGGATGACACAAAGCTGGGGGGGCAGTGTTAGCTGTGAGGAGAAAGCCAGGAGGCTGCAAGGTGACTTGGATAGGTTGGGGAGTGGGCAAATGTATGGCAGATGCAGTATAAATGTGGATAAATACGAGGTTATCCACTTTGGCGGCAAATACAGGAAAGTAGAATATTCTGGATGTTGGCCAATTAGGAAAAGGGGAGATGCAACGAGACCTGGGTGTCATGGTACACCAGTCATTGAAAGTAGGCATGCAGGTGCAGCAGGCTGTGAAGAAAGCAAATGGTATGTTGGCATTCATAGCAAAATGATTTGAGTACACGAGCAGGGAAGTTCTGCAGTTGTACAAGGTCTTGGTGAGGCCACACCTGGAGTATTCCGTGCAGTTTTGGTCTCCTAATCTGAGGAAACACATTCTTGCCATTGAGGGAGTACAGAGAAGGTTCACCAGACTGATGCCTGGGATGGCTGGACTTCCATATGAAGAATGACTGGATAGACTTGGCTTGTACTCACTGGAATTTAGAAGACTGAGGCAGGATCTTGCTTTTACAGTGTGAAGGCACGTCCGCCTTCACACTGTCTATCTCCATGTAAGTGGGCGTCCTGTTTCCCACAGGTTCGCATTCAGAGGCACCACTCGCAAGTAAATGAAGGCAGCGATTTTAAGGGTTAATTGTCTATTAAGGGGTTGGACACGCTTGAGGCAGGAAACCTCAACATGTTCCCGATGTTGGGGGAAGTCCAGAACCAGGGGCCACAGTTTAAGAATAAGGAGTAAGCCATTTAGAATGGAGACGAGGAAACACTTTTTCTCACAGAGAGTTGTGAGTCTGTGGAATTCTCTGCCTCAGAGAGCGGTGGAGGTCGGTTCTCTGGATACTTTCAAGAGAGAGCTAGATAGGACTCTTAAAAATAGCGGAGTCAGGGGATATGGGGAGAAGGCAGGAACGGGGTACTGATTAGGGATGATCAACCATGATCACATTGAATGGCGGTGCAGGCTTGAAGGGTCGAATGGCCTCCTCCTGCACCTATTGTCTATAACATCACATTTTTAAAATTTGTATACTGGCTGACCCACTGAGTCATTCCAGTTTTTTTGAGCTATCATCATCCGTTTAATCCAGCATCTGCTGTTCTTTCCTGCACATAAGAATTTTCCGTTTCGTTCGGAACATATAGGATTATAAAACACTCTTGACTCACTGCAAATATATTTCAGAAGTTGAAGCAGTTGCTGTGTTGCTCCTACATGTGGAATTCTTAATGTTTATATCCAAATTTTGACAGTGACAAAACTGCTGATACCAACTAGTCGACTCTTTGTTTATTTGGTCTGGGTTCGACCCGAAACATCATCTGTCCATATTATCCAGAAATGCTGCCTGACCCGCTGAGTTACTCCAGCACTTTGTGTTTTGATTACAAAATTAGGTCATTTTATAATCCATCTTGAAGAACATCTGGTTTTGTATCTGGCGGGAGGGGGAGGGCGGGGGGGCTGGAAGCAAGAGCTTTTACACCCAGGTCCGCCTCCACACTGTCTGTCTCTATGTAAGTGAGCGTCGTGTTTCTCCCAGGTCCACATTCAAGGTCCCCACTTGCAACTAAATGAGAGTATCGATTTTCTTTCCCCCCCCCCCCCCCACTACCAATTCCAGGTAGACGTGATTCCACTCCTCTGCAAGTTTTCCCCCTTTCGAGTCCCAGCACAAAACAATTTCAACATTTAACAACCACCAATCGGGGGATTTTTCGCTGTTTTGAACTCGCAAGATAAACAAAATACTGGAGTAACGCAGCGGGGCAGACAGTGTCCCTGGGTAGATTCATTCTATTCAGAGAGACTGCCTGTCCCGCTGAGTTACTCCAGAGTTGTGCGTCTATCTTCGGTTTCAGGATTAACCAACATCTGTACTACCTTCGTGCATATTTTGAACTCTGGCTGCTCTTGAAAAGGAGGCGCAGTCCTCTTTCTGGCGGGTGGCTTTCTTCCCAACCCATTGTTCAAGCGCTTTTGATTGCAACATGCGCCTTAATTTTAGTTCAACAAAGAAAACTGACAAGTTGCTAAAGATGACAATGGTTTAATCAAAACTCCAAAGTGCTGGAGTAAGACAGAGGGCCTGCAAAAGGTTGAGAAATAAGAAGGAAGGATTTACAACACCAAAGTAGATCACTAAGTACTGGAGGCCGGTTCTCAGGATGCTTTTCAAAACAGAGTTGGACAACGCTCTTAAAGATACCGAGTCAAGGGATGTGGGGAGAAGGCAGGAACGGGGTACTGGTTGTAGATGATCAGCCATGATCACAGTGCATAGTGCTACTGGCTAGAAGGGCCGAATGGCCACTCCTGCATCTATTGTCTATAGCCCAGACTATCCTCCACTGTTTTGAACTCCCTCACTGATTATATAATCACCTAAGATTTATAAACCAAAACACAAAGTGATGGGAGTAAGCCAGGCGGCCAGCAACAGGTTGAGATAAGAAGGAATGGCAGAAGCTGGTTTACAACCAAAGATAGACACTAAGTGCGGTGTGTAACTCAGAGGTTCCGTCAGGCAGCATTCCTGGAGAATAGACCCGACTTCTACATTTTTACCTGTGACATAAATGCTGAAACGAAGATGCGACTCTAATTGCAGAGAGCGGGTAAGGAGAATTCTGGTTGTGTATCAGGCAGGTGGGTGGCGGGAGGGGGGGGGGATGATGGGGGGGGGGGGGGTTAGGCGCATGAACCAGGAAGCTGGCGTTTTCCCCGTCCGCCTTCAGACGTCCTTTCCCCATGTAAGTAGAGATCTGCACCCCCGGTCCCCGTATTCAGGGCCACCACGTCGCAAGGAATTGAAGGCAGCGAATTAATTTGTGCCCCCACCCCCCTTTCGAGTACCGTACAAACATCCTCCTCTAGAAATACAATATTTTCGGTTTAAAGTAGCTACTCATAGCCTTTTGAATGACATTGTGACCCTCTCGGAGCGCCGGCATTTGTTTTTCCTCCAAAGCAAAACAATCATTGTGTAAAAAGGAAAAATAAACCCTTTCTGGCATTCTTGTTTTTTTGTTTGTCAATTACTTTCATTCCACAATGCACTTCTTTGGGGGGGTGGGGTTGTGGGGGGGGGGGGTGAAGAGCTGGAGTGAAAAAAGACAGGAAACCAGGAACAATTAATTGACCTGTCTGGGCAGGTCCCATTGTTGGCTCGGGAAGGTGTTGATCTCAAGAGACAAACTATGTGGAGAACTGTGATCTGGTTTGCACGACACCGAAGAGGGGGGGGGGGGGGGGGGGTTAATGTAAGTAACGAGTTACTTCTCCTTCTTAGGCGGGATACCAGGACTTCCCTTAAATGAAAATGGGAGTTATCTAAACTCATGGTCCTCATTAAGTGAAGGTCGTGGATTCTACCAGTCCGCATTTTGTGCCACGAATCCCAAAGAAAATGAAAGCAGCGATTCTCCTTGTCGCCTCCCGCGCTTCAGATAGACGGTGACTCCTACACGTCGGCACCTTATTCCTTCGCGTACGTTCATACCTATTTTAAATATTTACAACCACAGACATGTAGATTGTTCACTTCATGGGAAACAGGGGCCACAGTTTAAGAATAGGGGTAAGCCATTAGAACTGAGACGAGGAACCCTTTCTCTCACCAGAGGGTGCAGTTGTGAGTCTGTGGAATTCTCTACCTCAGAGGGCGGTAGAGGCCGTTTCACCTGAATGCTTTCCGAGAGAGTTAGCACGGGCATTACAGCATCGCGGAGTCAGGGGATATGGGGAGAAGGCGGGAATGGGGTCTGATTATGGGGATGCTCTCCATGTATCACATTGAACGGCGGTGCTAGCTCGAAGGGCCGAATAGCCTACTCCTGCACCTCTTGTCTATTCACAGTATTGAACATCTGATTCTATAATGACCTAAGCTTATAACTCAAAACACAGTGATGGAGTGAGTCAGCGAACACGACAACAGGTGAGATGAGAAGGAATGCCAGAGCATGGTTTACACAAAAGATCGATCACTCAAGTAAAGTGCTGTATAACACAGCGGGATCATGCAGCATTTCTGGAGAATATGGCACAGATCATGATTTCGGGTCGAAACCCGACGCATTTTAACAGTGACATAATGCTGAAATAAAAGCGACTCTATTTACTGGCTGCAGAACGAGATAGAGAAAAGTTGTGGTTTTGTATCGGGCAAGTGGGTTGAGGGTGGGGGCGTGGCTGTAAAACAAGAGCTGCATTTTCCCGCATGTCCGCCCTTCAAGACTGTAGTCTCCAAAGCAAGTTGAGGTCATGTTTCCCCCAGGTCCGCATTCAGGGCCACCACTCACCAAGGAATTGAGGCAGCGCTTATATTTGTGCCCCACCCCCCCCCCCCCCACTTTCGAGTATTATACAAATCATGCCCCCTCCAGAAATTCATTATTTCGCTTTAAGTAGCGATCTCATTGCCATTTGAACGACATTGTGACCTCTGTGTGCACAGACTTTTTTTTCCTCCAAAGCAAAAACAATCAAGTGTAAAAGGAAAACCAAAGCCCTTTCTAGCATTCTTGATTTTTTTTGTTTTTGGCCATTAGATTTCATTCCAGCAATGCCTTCCTTTGGTTGGGGTGGGGTGCTAGGTGGTGGTGGGGAGGGGGGGGGGTTAGGTGAAGAGCTGGGGGTGAGAAAAGACCAGGAGACCAGGATCAATTAAATTCTCGAGAAACTCAGCGGGACAGCATTTCTCCAGCATTTTGTGTAACCCTCGATTCTCCAGCATCTGCAGTTTCTTCGTCAACTCAATTAAATTCTCTCTCGTTTCCCTGATCCCTGACCAATCTGAAGAAGGGTCTCGACCCGAAACGTCGCCAATCTCCTTCGCTCCTTAGATGCTGCTGCACCCGCTGAGTTTCTCCATCTTTTTGTGTAACCCTCGATTCTCCAGCATCTGCAGTTTCTTCGTTATCAATTAAATTACCTGTCTGGCATGTTCCATTGTTTCCACCAATCCCAAAGAAATAAAGGGGTAAAAAAAAACACCGATTTCTCCTTGCGCCCACCGCGTTCCAGATAGACGGGTGACTCTTCACGTCTGCAACTTCTTCCCTTTCGGGGGGGGGGGGGGGGCTCCCGCTCCCTATTCTACCAAGCCCTCAAGGCTTGCCCCCACCTACATTAAAGTCTGCTCACCCACCATCCACCTCCAGTCCTCAGATCGGCCGACTTGGGATTGCAATAATATAATACTAGGCATAAGCTCAGGAGCGACAGCGCCTTTGCGGTCGCAGCTCCTAGACTGTGGAACAGCAATCCCCTCTTCCCACTGAACTGCCCCCCCCCATCGACCTCTTTAATTCGAGAACTTAAACTCATCTTTACTCTCAACAGCCTTTCTTGACGTCCTCCTGACAGCTATATGTAATAAGTATTGGTTTGTTCGTTTTATACTATTCTTATAACGAATGTAAAGCACTTTGGCCGACCTAGAGTTGTTTTTTAAATTGTGCTAATAATAAAACACGTGACTTGACTTGACTTTTCGAGTGATACCATAGCTGTTACCAAGACGCGACTCTGTTACTTTGTTCCCTCGCAGAGAAGGACAAGGAGAAGTTATGGTTTTGTATCTGGCACGTGGGTTGTGTGTGTGTGTGGGGGGGGTGGGGCGCTGTAGGCAAGAGATGCATTTTCCCCCAGGTCCGCATTCCGTGCCACCACTGGCAAGGATTGAAGGTCGCGATGATTATTTGTCCAAGCCCCCCCCCCCCCCCCGCCCTTTCGAGTACCGTACAAACCTTCTCCCTTTAGAAATTCTTTCATTCCAGCAATGACTTTCATTCCAGCAATGCCTTCTTTGAGTGAGACGGGGTGGTGGTTGGGGGTGAGGGGACGGGGTGGGAGGTGAAGAGCTGGGGGTGAAAAAATACCAGGATCAATTAAATGGGGGTACACAAAAGGCTGGAGAAACTCAGCGGGTGCAGCAGCATCTAAGGAGTGAAGGAGATAGGCGACGTTTCGGGTCGAGACCCTTCTTTTTTTTTCGGGGCCGTCGCTCCTTAGATGCTGCTGCACCCCGCTGAGTTTCTCGCCTTTTGTGTACCCTCGATTCTCCAGCATCATGCCGTTCCCTCTTAATAGGATCAATTAAATTCACCCTGTTGGCTCGGGAAGGTGCGCTCTCGAGAGACAACATTTGGCGAACGTGGAAACTGGTTCACGCGAAAGGAGGGGGGAGGGGTTTGGGGTGGAAACGGATGTAGAAGGTACTTCTCTTTTTAGTCGGGATTAACCATGACTCCCTTTATGCTTATGTGACTATCTTGATATTGTTACTGGTCGGTGGTCTCCCTCCCTGGTAGGAGTGTAATTTGTGTAAAAACAGAATTGAATGTACATATAGCCCCCAAGACAGTCCGGACGAATTTCTTGCACGGTTCGGTACTTTTCATACTTATTTTTAAAAATTGAATTCTCAAGCCTTAGTTAAACTTCTACAACACGCCACCCTCTCCCTCCCTCCTTCCTTGTCGTTTTACCAGTTCCTTGGCGATCCCATTGTGTGCTTTTAGGTTCACACCTTCCCCCAAAAACCAAACAATGGCCATGGAAAATTCGATGTGTTCTTCGGGCTGGTCCTCATTGGTCTGGTCTTTCTACTCCAGTTCTTCACCCCCACCCAACTCCCCAGCATTCAATTTGACGAAAGGCCCCATCCGAAAAGCCACGCCGCCTGGCCCACGGGGTTGCTTCCCCAACACTGTTTGTTCTATCTTTGGTATAAACAGCATCTGGGTCCGGGGGGGGGGGGGGGGAGAGTGGGAGACACGAACAAGAGCGGAGCTTCGGGACACGAGGAGACACATGAGCCGCGAGGAGACACATGTCCTCATCTATGATAGAAGAGGTGAACCACCGTTCCTAAAGATGCCAAGACTCTCGATGAAGCTCTGCAAATTGTGAGGAGAACAACACCTCATTTTCGCTCAAACTTACAACCTAACGGTATGAACATTTATCTCTCCCACCTGACACCCGAACCACACAAGCTCCCCCCCCCCCCCCCTTAAAGTCGGAACTTTCCTCGCCCCCCTATCCATCTGTTCTCTCCATCCTCCACCCCATATACACTATGACCTCTCGCCTCGCCCCGCAAATCTCGTTTCCACACCGCTTGTATTCCTTCGTTATCACCGCGTCCCCAGTCCATCATGGCTCCAGCTATCCTGAATCATCGATGCAGGCTCAGCTTGTTCTGCACCTTTCCATACCTCTAGTTTAAACTTCCCCGACTCTCAGCCGGATGAAGTGTCTCGACCTGAAAATGTCACCAGAAGAAGCTGCTTGACCCGCTGAGTTACTCAGCATTTTGTGTCTACCTTCCCCCCCCGGTGTAAACCAACATCTGCAGTTCCTTCTTACACGTTTTATCTGCAGTTCTTAGTTTGTACTAATAATATACACAGGCAGTTCGTTATCGTTGCTAATACCTATGGGCGAGAAACGCAGTGTTTCACCAAACTTCTGAATCACTGGTCGGGGTGGAACCCTCTCCAAGACAGAAGTAAAGCTCACCGTTTTTGCCCACCTGTTTTTACAAAATGTTGAATGGTCAGCTCGACATAGCATTACCAAACCCTACACCAAACCTATTAGGAGCAGACGAGGGCATTCAATCCAATTTGAGATACCGCTACCAAAACGATGTGTACAGCAATTCATTCCTCCCCCCGCACAATTAAAGCATGGAATAGTCTTCACACCTACCATAGTTACTTAACCAGACGCAAACTAAATTTAGCTAGCTCTTCTTTTCCAATAATCTTTTTTTGCTTTAAAGGGCCTGTCCCATTTTGCGATTATTGCGCCGACTGCGAACGTCCGCGACTGACCGCCCGTAGTCGACCTTAAGTCCACTTTCCGCCACCTCCAGTTTAAATTCCATTTGGATATTTTGGCACGGACCAAGAACCTAAGTTCCTTGTAATTACAGGATGGGACCTGTTGCACAGTCCCTGTGACCCTTGTGTTTAACTGGTGGCGTTAACGGCCTTGGTTCTGTGGGTCGTGTTTGGGGAGCCGAGGCACGGAGCGTAGCAGCAGCAGCGATGGATTGGATTCGCAGCGACATCCTCCTCTCTCCCAATGAGAGTTCTGCAACACCCTCTCTCGCTGCGTGAATCGCCCCCTCTGTGATTCCTCCCGCTTTTGAGAATACTTTCATTCATTTGCTCTATGTAACGTCTATATCTCCATAAAAAACAAACAGAACCACCATCCTCGACCTCGAGGGATAGCCACGACGAGGATATCTCTTATTTCCCGTTTCCCCTGACTCTCAGCCTGGAAAGTCGGGTCTCGACCCGAAACGTCTCCAGAGTGTTGCCTGACCAGCTGAGTTACTCCCAGGCATTTTGTATCCAACTTCGATGAATGAAAGTCGGCGGTGGGAGCAGCGCCACACAGAGCGATGCTCAGTAACTGCAAGTCGGCAGCAATTCGGCAAAGGCTGCTTCCTTTTAAGGAAGAAATGCCAATGAAGTGAGCAGCAAGGAAAAGCGGGCAAATGTGAAAAAGCATCAGATGTGAAACGAGAAATGAAAGGCAAAAATATGTCCTTTTTCCTGTTCTCGGCAATATAAGATTTTACAATTTTGTCTCGTACTGACTGTAAACAGTAACGGTAGAGGTTGTCTGTGAGAGAGCGACAATATTCTAGCATACTTACCTGGCAGGGGAGAAACAGTGATCAAAAAAGGCAAGTGCTACCCAGGACGAGGCTATCCCATTGCATTCGGGTGATGCTGACGCCTGCGATGTCCCCCAAATGCGGGATACTCGACTGCAATATTTGTTGGTAGTGGGGACTGCGTTCGCGCTCTCCCCTGATTTGAAAATGAAAAACAGAGTTATATTAATACATACAAACGGGAACGGATGGTGGTTACACAAAACGACTGGAAGAATCTCAGCGGGTGCAGCAGCATCTATGGAGCCAAGGAGATAGGCAATGTTTCGGGCCGAAACCCTTCTTCAGATATCACTGGTGGAGTTACTGCTTCACAGCGCGCTCGGTTTTTTGAGGCAGCGAACACTGAAAATCATGGAAATGGTCAGTGACTATAAGACAATGCAGCTCAAACTGGCATCTTTAAACGTGCGCAGTATAAAGAGCACTGCGCGATGTGTTAATGCCTTACAGTACCTGGCCAAGGTCAAGGCAGATGTGACTTTTCTTCAGGACGTGCGGACTGCCCACACCTCCGCTGCTATCGGAAGGTGGTCGCGGATGGTGGCCCCACGGACTGTCGTTCTGGTCGGGGGGGGAAATGACTGTCGTGCTTCCGGGCTGGGGGATTTTGCTGCGGGGAGGGAACTTCACCATCACTGAGGGTCAGGGAAGTTGGTTGGAGGGCGTCTCCTCGTGTTGGACGTTATGTACCGTGGGCTCTCTCGCTCTGGCTGATAAATGTGTATGCCTCACCCACGCAGAGCGAGCGGCCTGGCCGTTCTCAGCAGCTCCCAGTGCTGCTGGCCACGTCCCGGCAGCTCGTCCTGGCCGGTGACTTCAACGCATCATTGATGCGGCCTGGACGATCCGGCAGTGCCGACAGCAGACTGGACAGCACGTCCAAGTTTCTGATGGATGATGGTAAAAGATGCAAAGCTTTTTTTGCGCGACGCCTTCAGCGACCCTGCAGGCGTTTTGTCCCAGCCGCAGTTCACTTGGTCGAGATCGGACGGTTTAGCCCGATCTCGGATAGACTTTGTCTTCACGACGAAGGCCGTCACGGTGAGACACACTGACCTCACGCCCGTGTTCTTCTCCGACCACTGCCTCCTTCAGGCTTCCTGTCACCTGCCAATTGTGCCAACTTCAGACAGATTTGCAGCAACTGCTCCTTCCGCAGTCGAGCGGGGTGGATGTGAGGGAGGAACTTAGAGAGTTGAAGGACCGGCAAGCTCAGCTCTTCACCTCCGAATCCTCCTGGATCATCTTCCGATCTAGGGTCCACCATGTGGAGCAGGATGAGACGTGCTCACGTTTCTTCTTCCATAAGGTTCACAGGGGGAGCTCTGTGATGAACAGCCTTAGGGAGGAGGACGGCACGGTAGCATCCTCACAGACAGACATGCTGAGGATCTGCAAATCCTTTTACACAGATTTGTATGACCAAAAGACCACAGACAGTACCTCCTCCCAGAACTTCCTGTCCTCAATCACGGAGGTCTTGGAGGACAGGAAGCGGAGAGTCTGGACCAACCACTGACCCTAGAGGAGCTGACTGGCTCTATCCGTTCCTTTGACTCGAATAAAACTCCCAGAGTGGATGGCTTACCGGCCGAGTTGTACTTGGCTCTGTGGGACTGGATGGGCCCGGTCCTGCTAGAAGTGTACAACGACATGCTTCTGGCTGGTAGCATGTCAGACTCCATGAGGAAGGGCAACATCACCCTAATCTACAAGCAGAAGGGGGAGATGAAGGACATAAAGAATTGGAGACCCATAACACTCTTGAATGTAGACTACAAGATCCTGTCCAAGGCCATCGCCAATCGGGTCAAGTCTATTCTGGGACAGGTGATCCACCCGGACCAAACCTGTGCTGTACCTGGCAGGAAAATCTCAGACAGCCTAGCGCTGCTGAGAGATACCATCGCCTACGTGCAGGACAGACGGGTGGATGCCTGCCTAGTCAGCTTGGACCAGGAGAAGGCCTTCGACAGGATTTCGCACACGTACATGAGGGACGTGCTCTCCAAAATGGGTTTTGGGGAGGGAATCAGGAATTGGATCAAACTGCTCTACACCAACATCCGTAGTGCAGTCCAAATCAATGGGTGGGAATCAGACAGTTTCCCTGTAAGTGTCTGTGAGTCAGGCAGGGTTGCCCTCTCTCCTCCTGTCTTGTTTGTCTGCTGTATTGAACCTTTTGCTGAATCCATCAGGAAGGATGCGAGCATAAGAGGAGTGACATTGCCAGGCAGTGGGGGCATTCAAGTAAAGACCTCCCTGTACATGGACGATGTCGCTGTCTTCTGCTCGGATCCAGGGTCGGTTCGCAGACTGATTAGTATCTGCGACCAGTTTGAGTCGGCCACGGGAGCCAGGGTGAACCGCAGGAAGAGCGAGGCCATGCTCTTTGGCAACTGGCCCGACAGATCTTCCGTCCCCTTCACCATCAAGCCTGACTTCTTGAAAGGTGCTGGGGATCTGGTTCAGGGGGGCTGAGGCATGTAACAAAAATTGGCTGGAGCGGATAGCCAGGGTGGGGAGGAAGCTGGAGCTCCTCTCCATAATGGGAAAGAATTTGGTCATCAGGTGTGAGGTGCTCTCGGGGCTGCTGTACTGGCACAAGTGTGGCCTGTCCTCCCTCATACGCCACAGGGATCACCCGGGCCATCTTCCAGTTCATCTGGGGGTCGAGGATGGACCGGGTGCGACGGGCCACAATGTACAAGTCGGCAGACAACGGGGGTAAAAAGCTTGCCCAACGACGCCCTCATTTCTGATGGCCACCTTCGTGTGGCTGCATCAGGCGTAGTGTAGAGCCAAGGCACGTGGGCACCAAAGTGTCACTAACCTGCTGAGGTTCTACCTGTCCCCGGTGTTGAGAAGGATGGGCCTGGCGCAGGTGCCACGCAATGTGCCAGTCAGCTGGACATTGCCGCCCCATCTGTCGTCGGTAGAAGGGTTCTTCCGGACCAACACCTTTGACCACATGTCCATCGGGCAGCGGTCAGCACAGAATGTCCTGCAGGCACTGCAGGGAAAGGACTCTATGGACCGGTGGCGTGGTTCCCTGAGCAGACTGCCCAGCTTGTCTGGCAAAATGCCTCATCGCCAAGAACTCACCAACAAGCACCAAGACCTGGCTTGGCTGGGCGGTGAGGGGAGCCCTCCAGTCAGATCCTTCCTGCACCGTCCGGAACCTCACTGCCAGCGCACGCTGCCCTCGGGACGGCTGCTATGGCGAGGAGACGGTTGCCACCTCTTACAGAGTGTGGGTTTGCTAAAAGAGTCTGGAGAAAAATGCAAGGGTCCCTGGTACGCTTTATCCCGAACAGCTCCGTCACAGAGGACTCGGCGATTTATGGACTGTTCCCAGGGACACATTCAGAGACTGACATCGAGTGCTGCTGGAGGGTCATCAACTCGGTAAAAGACGCCCTTTGGTCTGCCCGAGCATTGTTCAACCACCCCAGCAGAGCGAGATGTCCGTCAGGGAATGTTGCCGACTGGCCCGCTGCAGACTGCAGGAGTACGTGCTGAGGGAACGCACTGAAGCTCGGTGCAGCCAACGCCAAGGCTCGGTGGGGGAGGGTCACAGATCTGTTTCTAATGGGGGGGCTTATTCCCAGTAGTATTAACTTTGAGTCAGGGATCAGATTCATATTAACAACATTCAAAATTATCTTAAATATCTCTGGCCCAACATTTCTCGGCCTTTTGGCTAAGATCAAGTGTCGTATCTGTTCTTTTTGTGAAAGAGACTATCTGTTCTTATCAAGAACAGTTCTGGCGGTTCCTTCGGGGGACAAGGGCCGTGGATTGCGGAGCGAAATCGTTGAGGAGTCGGTCGGGCTGCAGGCTTAGAGGTGGATCCATGCTGGTTGGGAAACCAACCTAACACCTTATTCAGCCACAATGTCAGCAGGAGCAGGAGCAGGAAGGAGTGCAGGGTATTTTCGGAAATACCCTGCGAATAAGCATCAAGGACCTCAGCAAGGGGAACCCCTTCTCACGAGACCTGTTCGTGAAGAAGGTCTTGCTAGAGGCCTGCAAATTCGAGGCCAAGGACATCTACTGCTCCAGGATTTTCCAGGTAAACGGATATTTTGATGTTACCTTCAAGTATCCACGGGATGGCAGAAGGGTGAAGTCTTCCGGGAGAGGGGAAATGAAGCTCGCTGTCGCTGCTGAAAGTGCAGCCGCTCTTTCACCCTCCCCACCCCAGAAGGAAAGGTTCATTACGGTCACATGTTTTAACCCACATGTGCCCGTTAGTGGATGTCCTCACCTTCCTTGCTTCTTACGTTGAGGGCACAGGAAACTGTGTGGACGTCAAGACATGCACGGGATTTGGACCAGCAAGCGGCAAGTCAAGTAAAGTGCTGAGTGTGGACAAGGATGGAGAATCGTCCACCCCCCCTCGGTTTTCGCGATTGAGGAAACCGAGGGTACTTGGAGCTATGTAGGGCAACCAGGCTGTGCAGGAAATGCAACAAGCCTGGGCATGTGATGGCCAATGCACTGCTGTTGTCTGCAAAAAACTGCAGGATGGAGGGCCATGAGACAAAGGACTTCAGGCCAGCAAGAACTGCACTGTGCGGGGAGGCAGGCCCACCTTTACAGGGCTTGCCCTAAAAGAGCCTGCAGCTACGCACAGGCAACAAGAGGAGCTGCTGCCAGCACCCCAAAGGGGGGTGAGGCACCCCCCACCACTGCCAAGACCCCAGCAGAAAGAGGGAACACGGACGAGGACAGCCCGACCACCTCGAGGGCCCCAAGTGCCAGAATGAACGCCAGCATCTATTGTACTGCCCAAGAGGGAGAGTCAATGGAGGAGGGGGATTTTCCAGCAGGAGAGAAATGGACAATGTATTGTGAAGTATAAGAAGAGGGTCAGCCAAAAGCCATGGCCAGAAAAGAGTGTAAGTCAAAAGAAAATCACCAAAAAAGTGTCTTTCTCTTACAGAAGGCAGCAACCTCTCCTCCTCGTCGGAGGATGAGGCGACCGGGAGTCCCAACGAGGGAGGCAGAGGAAGAAAACGGGGGAGGAAAAGAGACCGAGAGCAGAGAAGTGGCCGAGGGGGCTCCAGCCCCAGGACATCGGGAGCAGCGCAGTGGTTGAGGGGCTCCAGGCCCCGGAGACAGGAATCATCACAACGGCAAGTGGACCCCAGCTCCAGGGGACTGGGAGCAGTGCAACGGCCGATGGCCCCAGCTCCGGGCGACCGGAGCATCGCAGCGGCCCATGGGCCCAGCTCCGGCGACCGGGAGCAGCGCAGAGGCCATTGGGCCCCAGCTCCGGGCGACCGGGAGCAGCGCAGAGGCCATTGGGCCCCAGCTACAGAAGAAAAAGGAAGCGGCATGCCCAAAAGGGGGTGGAACGAGAAGGCCCCCCGCAACGACAACTTTGGTTACGCCACCTGATACTCACCTCACCGCTGGATTCCTGAGCCCAGGAAAGCTGAGGCAATTCACCGAAGCGGTGGGGATGATGGACATGGAAATGGCCAGTGACTCTAAAGCCAATGGAGCTCAAACTGGCATCTTTAAACGTGCGCAGTATAAAGAGCACTGCGCGATGTGTTAATGCCTTACAGTACCTGGCCAAGGTCAAGGCAGATGTGACTTTTCTTCAGGAGTGCGGGCTGCCACACCTCCGCTGCTATCGGAGGTGGTCGCGATGGTGGCCCCACGGACTGTCTGTGTGGTCGGGGGGAAATGACTGTCGTGCTTCCGGCCTGGGGATTTTGCTGCGGGGAGGAACTTCACCATCACTGAGGTCAAGGAAGTGGTTGGAGGGCGTCTCCTCGTGGTGGATGTTATGTACCGTGGCTCTCCGCTCCGGCTGATAAATGTGTATGCCTCGCCCACGCAGAGCGAGCGGCTGGCCGTTCTCCGCAGCTCCCAGTGCTGCTGGCCACGTCCCGGCAGCTCGTTCTTGGCCGGTGACTTCAACTGCATCATTGATGCGGCTGGACGATCCGGCCAGTGCCGACAGCAGACTGGACAGCACGTCCAAGTTTCTGATGGAGATGGTAAAAGACGCAAAGCTGCGTGACGCCTTCAGCGACCCTGCAGCGGGTCCCAGCCGCAGTTCACTTGGTTGAGATCGGACGGTTTAGCCCGATCCCGGATAGACTTTCGTCTTCACGACGAAGGCCGTCACGGTGAGACACACTGACCTCACGCCAGTGTTCTTCTCCGACCACTGCCTACTTCAGGCTTCCTGTCACCTACGGGAGGACCGGAAGGCAGGCAGAGGGACGTGGAAGTTAAACACGAAACTGTTGACCCCCAGAGAATGTCGAGAGCTAAAGAGGGACTACGCATGTTGGAGAACGGTGAAGCCCCTCTTTTGACTCCCCCACACTCTGGTGGGAAGCAACCAAGGAGAACATTAAGAGGTTCTTCATAATTAAAGGGGTTCAGAGAGCAAGACAGAGTCAGAGGGAATTGTGCCAACTCCAGACAGATTTGCAGCAACTGCTCCTTCGCAGTCGAGCGGGGTGGATGTGAGGGAGGAACTTAGAGAGTTGAAGGACCGGCAAGCTCAGCTCTTCACCTCTGAATCCTCCAAGATCATCTTCCGATCTAGGGTCCGCCATGTGGAGCAGGATGAGACGTGCTCACGTTTCTTCTTCCATAAGGTTCACAGGGGAGCTCTGTGATGAACAGCCTTAGGAGGAGGACGGCCGGTAGCATCCTCACAGACAGACGTGCTGAGGATCTGCAAATCCTTTTACCAGATTTGTATGACCAAAAGACCACAGACAGTACCTCTTCCCAGAACTTCCTGTCCTCAATCACGGAGGTCTTGGAGGACAGCAAGCGGGAGAGTCTGGACCAACCACTGACCCTAGAGGAGCTGACTGGCTCCATCCGTTCCTTTGACTCGAATAAAACTCCCGGAAGCGATGGCTTACCGGCCGAGTTGTATTTGGCTCTGTGGGACTGGATGGGCCCGGACCTGCTAGAAGTGTACAACGACATGCTTCTGGTGGTAGCATGTCAGACTCCATGAGGAAGGGCAACATCACCCTAATCTACAAGCAGAAGGGGGAGATAAAGGACATAAAGAATTGGAGACCCATAACACTTTTGAATGTAGACTACAAGATCCTGTCCAAGGCCATCGCCAATCGGGTCAAGTCTGCTCTGAGACAGGTGATCCACCCGGACCAAACCTGTGCTGTACCTGGCAGGAAAATCTCAGACAGCCTAGCGTTGCTGAGAGATACCATCGCCTACGTGCAGGACAGACGGGTGGATGCCTGCCTAGTCAGCTTGGACCAGGAGAAGGCCTTCGACAGGATTTCGCACACGTACAATGAGGGACGTGCTCTCCAAAATGGGTTTTGGGGAGGGAATCAGAAATTGGATCAAACTGCTCTACACCAACATCCGTAGTGCAGTCCAAATCAATGGGTGGGAATCAGACAGTTTCCCTGTAAGGTCTGGAGTTAGGCAGGGTTGCCCTCTCTCTCCTGTCTTGTTTGTCTGCTGTATTGAACCTTTTGCTGAATCCATCAGGAAGGATGCGAGCATAAGAGGAGTGACATTGCCAGGCAGTGGGGGCATTCAAGTAAAGACCTCCCTGTACATGGACGATGTCGCTGTCTTCTGCTCGGACCCAGGGTCGGTTCGCAGACTGATTAGTATCTGCGACCAGTTTGAGTCGGCCACGGGAGCCAGGGTGAACCGCAGGAAGAGCGAGGCCATGCTCTTTGGCAACTGGCCCGACAGATCTTCCGTCCCCTTCACCATCAAGCCTGACTTCTTGAAGGTGCTGGGGATCTGGTTCGGGGGGGCTGAGGCATGTAACAAAAATTGGCTGGAGCGGATAGCCAGGGTGGGGAGGGAAGCTGGAACTGTGGAGGCAACGCTCCCTCTCCAATAACGGGAAAGAATTTGGTCATCAGGTGTGAGGGGTGCTCTCGGGGCTGCTGTACTTGGCACAAGTGTGGCCTGTCCCTCCCTCATACGCCACAGGGATCACCCGGGCCATCTTCCACTTCATCTGGGGGTCGAGGATGGACCGGGTGCGACGGGCCACAATGTACAAGGTCGGCAGACAAACGGGGGGTAAAAGCGTGCCCAACGTCGCCCTCATTCTGAATGGCCACCTTCGTGTGTGGCTGCATCAGGCGGAGTGTAGAGCCAAGGCACGTGGGCACCAAGTGTCACTACCTGCTGAGGTTCTAACCTGTCCCCGGTGTTGAGAAGGATGGGCCTGGCGCAGGTGCCACGCAATGTGCCAGTCAGCTGGACATTGCCGCCCCATCTGTCGTCGGTGGAAGGGTTTCTTCCGGACCAACCCCTTTGACCACATGTCCATCGGGCAGTGGTCAGCACAGAATGTCCTGCAGGCACTGCAGGGAAAGGACTCTATGGACCCGGTGGCGTGGTTCCCTGAGCAGACTGCCCTGCTTGTCTGGCAAAATGCCTCATCGCCAGAACTCACACCAACAAGCACCAAGACCTGGCTTGGCTGGCGGTGAGGGGAGCCCTCCCGGGTCAGCAATCCTTCCTGCACCGTCGGAACCTCACTACCAGCGCACGCTGCCCTCGGGACGGCTGCTATGGCGAGGAGACGGTTGCCCACCTCTTCACAGAGTGTGGGTTTGCTAAAAGAGTCTGGTGGACAAAAAAATGCAAGGGTCCCTGGTACGCTTTATCCCGAACAGCTCCGTCACAGAGGACTCTGTGATTTAACGGACTGTTTCCCAGGGACACATTCAGAGACTGACATCGAGTGCTGCTGGAGGGTCATCAACTCGGTAAAAGACGGCCCTTTGGTCTGCCCGAGCATTGTTCACCACCCAGCAGAGCGAGATGTCAGTCAGGGAATGTTGCCGACTGGCCCGCTGCAGACTGCAGGAGTACGTGCTGAGGGACGCACTGAAGCTCGGTGCAGCCAACGCCCAAGGCTCGGTGGGGGAGGGCCACAGTCTAACGCCCTTCCGCTGCTGGACATGGGGGGGGTACAGACAGTATTGTGGAGACTCCCCTCAATATAAGGGAAGGTATCCCCACGCCATTGTGGCATGAGTGGGGGACTGATTTGTGGAAACTTGGGGAAAAAGAAAATGTCTAAACTGTATTGATCTATTGTACAGCCTCCGAAAATGTCGGATGGATTTTCCGCAAGGTTAATGTATTGTATATATTTATCATTCGAATAAAGTATATTTTGAAATAAAAAAAAAAAAAAAAGGCTGTGCTCCCAGGATGAGGCTATCCCATTGCACTTCGGGTGTGCTGAGACGCCTGCGATTGTCCCCAAATGCGGATACTCGACTGCAAATATTTGTGGTAGTGGGGGACTGCGTTCGCGCTCTCCCCTGATTTGAAAATGAAAAACAGAGTTAATACATACAAACGGTACGGATGGTGGTTACACAAAATGCTGGAGAATCTCAGCGGGTGCAGCAGCATCTATGGAGCGAAGGAGATAGGCAATGTTTCGGGCCGAAACCCTTCTTCAGATATCACTGGTGGAGTTACTGCTTCACAGCGCCGCTCGGTTTTTGAGGCAGCGAACACTGAAAATCATGGAAATGGTCAGTGACTATAAAGACAATGCAGCTCAAACTGGCATCTTTAAACGTCCGCAGTATAAAGAGCACTGCGCGATGTGTTAATGCCTTACAGTAGCTGGCCAAGGTCAAGGCAGATGTTTTTTTCTTCAGAGTGCGGGCTGCCACCCTCCACTGCATATCGGAGGTGGTCGCGATGGTGGCCCCCACGGACTGTCTGTGTGGTCGGGGGGAAATGACTGTCGTGCTTCCGCCTGGGGATTTTGCTGCAGGGAGGGAACTTCACCATCACTGAGGTCCAGGGGAAGTGGTTGGAGGCGTCTCCTCGTGGTGGATGTTATGTACCGTGGCTCTCCGCTCCGGCTGATAAATGTGTATGCCTCACCCACGCAAGCGAGCGGCTGGCCGTTCTCCAGCAGCTCCCAGTGCTGCTGGCCACGTCCCGCAGCTCGTTCTGGCCGGTGACTTCAACTGCATCATTGATGCGGCTGGACGATCCGGCAGTGCCGACAGCAGACTGGACAGCACATCCAAGTTCCTGATGGATATGGTAAAAGACGCAAAGCTGCGTGACGCCTTCACCGACCCTGCAGTGCGGGTCTCAGCCGCAGTTCACTTGGTCGAGATCGGACGGTTTTTAGCCCGATCTCGGATAGACTTTGTCTTCACTGACGAAGGCCATCACGGTGTGAGACACACTGACCTCACGCCAGTGTTCTTCTCTGACCACTGCCTCCTTCAGGCTTCCTGTCACCTCTGCGGGAGGACCGGAAGGCAGGCAGAGGGACGTGGAAGTTAAACACGAAAACTGTTGACCCCAGAGAATGTCGAGGGAGCTAAAGAGGGACTACGCATGTTGGAGAACGGTGAGGCCCCTCTTTGACTCCCCCACACTCTGGGGAAGCAACCAAGGAGAACATTAAGAGGTTCTTCATAATTAAAGGGGTTCAGAGAGCAAGACAGAGTCAGAGGGAAATGTGCCAACTCCAGAACAGAATTTGCAGCAACTGCTCCTTGCGCAGTCGAGCGGGGGGTGGATGTGAGGGAGGAACTTAGTGAGTTGAAGGACTGGCAAGCTCAGCTCTTCAATTCTCTGAATCCCTCCAAGATCATCTTCCGATCTAGGGTCCACCATGTGGAGCAGGATGAGACGTGCTCACGTTTCTTCTTCCATAAGGTTCACAGGGGAGCTCTGTGATTGAACAGCCTTAGGGAGGAGGACGGACCAACGGTAGCATCCTCACAGACAGACATGCTGAGGATCTGCAAACCACAGATTTGTATGACCAAAATACCACAGACAGTACCTCCTCCCAGAACTTCCTGTCCTCAATCACAGAGGTCTTGGAGGACAGCAAGCGGAGAGTCTGGACCAACCACTGACCCTAGAGGAGCTGACTGGCTCCATCCGTTCCTTTGACTCGAATAAAACTCCCGGAAGCGATGGCTTTACCGGCCGAGTTGTACTTGGCTCTGTGGGACTGGATGGGCCCGGACCTGCTAGAAGTGTACAACAACAATGCTCTGGCTGGTAGCATGTCAGAACTCCATGAGGAAGGGCAACATCACCCTAATCTACAAGCAGAAGGGGGAGATGAAGGACATAAAGAATTGGAGACCATAACACTCTTGAATGTAGACTACAAGATCCTGTCCAAGGCCATCGCCAAATCGGGTCAAGTCTGTTCTGGGACAGGGTGATCCACCCCGGACCAAACCTGTTGCTGTACCTGGCAGGAAAAATCTCATACAGCCTAGCGCTGCGAGAGATAACATCGCCTACGTGCAGGACAGACGGGTGGATGCCTGCCTAGTCAGCTTGGACCAGGAGAAGGCCTTCGACAGGATTTCCACACTTACATGAGGGACTGCTCTCCAAAATGGGTTTTGGGAGGGAATCCGAAATTGGATCAAACTGCTCAACACCAACACCTAGTGCAGTCCAAATCAATGGGTGGGAATCAGACAGTTTCCCTGTAAGGTCTGGAGTCAGGCAGGGTTTGCCCTCTCTCTCCTGTCTTGTTTGACTGCTGTATTTGAACCTTTTGCTGAATCCATCAGGAAGGATGCGAGCATAGAGGAGTGACATTGCCAGGCAGTGGGGGCATTCAAGTAAAGACCTCCCTGTACATGGACGATTGTCGCTGTCTTCTGCTTGGATCCAGGGTCGGTCCGGCAGACTGAGTAGTATCTGCGACCAGTTTGAGTTGCCACGGGAGCCAGGGTGAACCGCAGGAAGAGCGAGGCCATGCTCTTTGGCAACTGGCCCGACAGATCTTCCTCCCTTCACCATCAAGCCTGACTTCTTGAAGTGCTGGGATCTGGTTTCGGGGGGGCTGAGGCATGTAACAAAAATTGGCTGGAGCGGATAGCCAGGGTGGGGAGGAAGCTGGAGCTGTGGAGGCAACGCTCCCTCTCCATAACGGGAAAGAATTTGGTCATGCAGGTGTGAGGTGCTCTCGGGGCTGCTGTACTTGGCACAAGTGTGGCCTGTCCCTCCCTCATACGCCACAGGGAATCACCCGGGCCATCTTCCAGTTCACTGGGGGTCGAGGATGGATCGGGTGCGACGGGCCACAATTTACAAGTCGGCAGACAACGGGGGCAGTCTAAGGAAGGGCGAAAGGAAATGGGAATATATGAGGTTATCTCTAAGTAGTGTGAACGGTGGTTAAACATCAACTTAGCACAACTGCTGGTAAAATAATGTCTCCAAATAAAATAGGGGACCTGGAGAGAATATTCAGTTTTGAGATTTGGGTGCATATAAAGTAGGAAAGAGAATAATCTGTAACTGTGTGGAACACATTCATCTTCCCGGTGAAAGTCGTCTTGAATTTCCACTGGCCTTTCCAGTGCTGAAGGTCCTTAACATTCAGGCCGGCCTAAGCCAATTGGACCAATTGCACCCAATTGGGCCCTGTGCAAGAGTATCTACTCTCTGCTCGGGTAGATGTACCCCAGGCATGGAGAGAGAGTAGAGGGTTGAGAAGGGGGTATTATAGAGCATACAATATGGTTACCTTGCCTATTGGGTTCTTCCTGAACTGTTTATTGAGCTTGCTTTTCTTCAGGAAAAAGATAAGCGCGAGGTTGACTCCAAGAATAGTGGAATATCTTAATTCAATCAGTGAGAGCACTTTGATTGTTTTTTACAGATGGATCTAAAGATCCAGTATAGTGGGAGAGCTGGGTTTGGCGTGTATGTGGAGCAGCTTGGGTTGAAGATTGGCCGACGCATTTCTGATGGAAGCTCTGTTCTCACGACTGAATTAATGGCAATTCAATGGGCTCTATGGTGATTGAGGAAGCCAGTTTTAGAGAAGTCATTATTTGTTCTGATTCTGCAGCTGCTCTTGAAACTTTAAGAGTAGGGAAATCTCAAACGCTCATCCTGACATTCTAAATGAAATCTTGAGTGTGTTTTCTAGAATTGGGTTTGTGTGTAACATCACTTTTTGCTGGGTCCCGGGCATGCTGGGGTCAGGGGGAATGAGCAGGTGGACCTCATAGCAAAGGAGAGTTTAAGAAGAGAAATAGATATCCATGTATCATTGGGAGAGTGGAACTGAGAGAAATAATTAAAGAGGGCTTAACAAAAAGAATGGCAGAGAGGATGGGAAAAGGAAGTCAGGGGTAGACACTACTTTTCTATACAAGCTGAAGTTTAGAAAAATATGTTTCTGTACATCTCTGTCCCGTAGGGACTCAGTTAGACTGTGTAGATTGAGGTTGGGACATTGTGGGTTAAATTACTGTTTGTGCATGTAGGGAAACATGTTTCTGGCTTGTGTGAATGTGGGAGTAAGGAGACAGTTAAGCATGTTTTCCTAGAATCTAAAAAGTTAGGGAAGCAAGGAAAGGCATTGTTTGCTAGAACTGACAGGACTTGGAGTTGAGGCTTTTTTCTGTTTTATCTTTGTTTGGGCACAGTGAGAAACATCAGCTGATATCCAGGGCTTGTTCTTCAATTCCTGCATGTTACAGGACTGTATGTAAGAATTTAGTTCAAATTTTGACCTGTGGAGGGCAGTAATACGCTTAGCAGCGTCTACACTGCCGGAATCCTATAAGAAGAAGAAGAAGAAGAGGGGTTGAGAGAGTGTGGAGTGGTGGAGGGGGGTGTGAGGGGGAATGGAGAAGGGGAAGAGGGCTCTTTTTGCCTGCCATACCCCGTATGAGCCGAGGAGGTGAATTTTGGCCCAAAGGCCCGGTCCAGGCCAGGAAAAGTCCAGAAAACGTGCCTTCGGTCTACCTGAAAACCACACATTTTGGCTCACAAGGCCCCTATTCACCCAGAAGCTATTTCCTTTTGCCTACAATGCCATGTATTAGCCGTGCAAGAGAGAATTTCAGCTGAAAGGCGCATGCCAGACCAGAAAAGTACAAAAACATGCATTTTCCTACCTAAACAACACATATCTGCCCACAAGGCCCCTATTAGCCCAAAATTGTCCATTTTACCCGAAAATACCCATATTAGACCCAGGAGAGGCATTTCAGCCCCAAAAGGCCCCTGCTAGCCAGGAAAAAGCCCGAAAAATGTGCCTTTGGCCTACCTACCTGAAACCACTAATTAGCCCATAAACCAGTCAATTTTGCCCGAAATGCCCGTATTAGCCCAGGAGAAGCATTTCTGCCCACAAGGCTCATGCCAGGCCAGGAAAAGCCCCCAAAAAAGGTGCCCTTGGCAGCCTACCTGAAACAACTAATATTTGGCCTGAAGGTCCATATTAGCCAGAAACCAGTCCCCTTTGCCCATATCCACCCCAGGAGTGAGCATTTCAGCCAAAAGGGCCATGTTAGGCCAGGAGAAGTACAAAAAAAAGGTGGAGGAGAGTGGAGGGGAGGAGGGAGTGCAGAGGGATGGAGGAGAGTAGAGGGGTGGAGGGAGAGTAGAGGGGTGGAGGGAGAGTACAAGGGTGGAGGTGGGTGTGAGGGGGGACGGAGAAAATGGGGAGAGGGGGAGGTGGGTCGTTTTCCCTTCACTGTCCCGGGGCAGCGCTCCACCCCAGTCCCTCCCCCCATCGCCCGTACTTCACCTCGCCGCACACAGCCCTGGCTCACAGAGGCAAGAGACCACCCTGTCCCTCACCACCCTGGGATCAATGCCCACACAGAAGGAGACCGGTGCGTCCCAAGGGTGTTATCACCGGCCGTTGACATTTCACTGCTCCTCTTCTCCCCTCAACTGACAACATTTTGTCTCATTTCACCTCCTAGTCATTCTCACTTAATTCCACCCACCCACTGATCACCCCCCACACCCGTATCCACCTATCACTTAAAATAGACGCAAAAAGGTGAGTAACTCAGCGGACAGGCAGCATCTCTGGAGAGAGGGAATTGGGCGAGGTTTCGGTCCAGACTCTTCTTCGACCCATTCATTCTCTCCAGGAGATGCTGCCTGTCCCGCTGAGTTATTCCAGCTTTTTGTGTCTATCTTCGGTTTAAACCAGCATCTGCAGTTCCTTCTTCCACCAATAATTTGAACAGGCATCATCCCCCCCCCCCCCCCCAACACACACACACACACACACACACACACACAACACACACACACACACACATCTCTGTTCCAGCTTTCCTCTCCCTACCCCTCCCTCCCCCATCAGTCTGAAGGGTCGCCTGTCCATTCCTCCACAGATGCTGCCCGACCCGCTGAGTTTCCTCATTTTACTGACAATTGTCCACTCCCGACTCAGCGGACAGCAGCAACGCGCGGGCCGAGCGGCCTCTCTCTCTCTGTGTCCTGCCAACAGCCGCAGCTGTTCCGCTGCCCTTGCAGTCAGGGGGCCGCGTCCTTCCACGGTGTCCCGGTCACGTCTGTACTACGGGCGCCGGCTCCAGGCTTGTGGGGGGAAACCCCACCGAATCAAAGCGGCCCGCTGGGCTTGGGTAGAGAGAGGGAAGCGCGGCGCAGGCGAGGGGTGGGTAGTGGAAAGTGTAAGGTGAGGAAGGAAGACGGGAAACCGGAGCCCTGGGAGGGGAGGGTCGGGAGACCGGGCGACCCGGGGAGAGGGGCGGGGAGAGGGACGGGGATGGTCGGGGAGATGCCGGGGAGACGGGGAGATGAGACGGAGAAGCGCGTAGGGGCGGGGAGAGGTGGCTGAGAGGGTCGGGAGAGGGTCGGGGAGAGACACGGAGAAGCGCGTTGGGGGCGGGGAGAGGGGGGCGGGAGATGCGGGAAAGGGGGGCGGGGAGAGCGGGGAGAGGGCGGGGGGGCGGCGAGCTGAGCGGAAGAGTCTCTGGGGTGGAGGAGATGTGTTCAGTGGGGCGGGGAGAGAGAGAGATAGGTGGTGAGAAAGAGAGGAGATGACACAAAGCTGGGTGGCTGTGTGAACTGTGAGGAGGACGCCACGAGAATGAAGGTGACTTGGACAGGTTGGAGAGTGCACAGATGCATGGCAGATGCAGTTATATTGTCTAGCTGAACCCTCCCTCGTGTGAGAATTAGTTTGGGAGCGGCCAGGACACTGAACACTCAACACTTGCTGGCAAATGACATTCATTCCCCGAGACGGCAGCGTGCGCAGTGGAAAACACTTTGAACCAGGAATTTTTAAGTGGAGGTTAAAATGGCTGCGAGAAAGACCAGGTCGAGAGTTGGACCGAGGAGGCAATTTGTCCCATCTGCCTGGATTTCTTCACCGATCCGGTGGCGCTGGAGTGTGGGCACAACTACTCGTCTGCCGCTCCTGTAATCACACAGAGTTGGGACAGGGAGGGGAGAAACTGCTGCCCGGAATGTAGAGAGGAGTTTACAGACCGCACCCTCAGGGAGTCGGGCCTTGGCGAGACTGTCTGAGAAAGCTCGAACACTGAGACTGAACGGACCAGAGAAGAAAGTAACACATCACTGCGAGAAACATCATGAAGAACTGAAGCTGTTTGTGAAACGGACAAGAAGCTGATCTGTGTGATTTGTGCAGCTGGGCAGGGAACACAGAGATCACCGCTTCATGCCGGTAGATGAAGCTGTTGAAATCTACTAGGTAAATGCAACCCGATTCTGATCACATCTTGTGTCATGTTTTGTTTCTTATTCTGACATTTTTATTCTCTGATCTGAATCCCAAAAAAACCCCAGGGTCAGGTGAAATCTACCTCGAATCTCTAACAGAAAAGGAATCAGATATCCAGGGAATGGAGCAGTAGCAGTAAATGACATTTCTGAAGTTCAGGTCTGTACTGCAATTTAATGTTCGTGTGTGGATTTCATCCAAGTGCTGTGTGTGCAATAATTTGTCACCACCACACATTAGGAAATGTTACACAATTTTCAGCTTTTAAAACATCAAGCCTGTAAGTTATCCCATCAGATAAAGCACAAAAAGAACTTTCATTTGACACCTCATTCACTTCATATCTTCAGTAATTTAAAAAAGTTATGTCATTTTCATACTGAAATTAACATCTTGTTCCCCTGTTGCTTTTTCAATTCATTAACAAAACTGTGATCGAGACAGTCAATGTACATAAAAACCCATAACTTTCTATAAATTAAGAGAACTGAATGAAAAATGTTCATTCTTAAAGATTGAAGATTCTGAAACAAATGATACACCTCACTTGAATTGCCTGAAATTAAAGTAATATATGAGTTAATTACCTATTTACAATCTAAATCCAAAATATAATCCATGTGACATAAATAGTAATAAACACCCTTGAAAATAAAAAAATGTACTATTCTCAAGATCAAACTTTAAATAATTTATTGTAACATAAAAAACGAATAGTCAAGACCCCCAAAAAATTTAATATTCATCAGTGTCATCAAATCAATTAAATGCATCCAAATGCAACTAGTCTAAGCTTCTATCTAAAATAATTATTAAAAAGCCAAAGTATCCAAATAACAATCTGATCCCCATTCATAAAAGAATTCACAATAATAACATGAATTTAAATCCACTTTGGTAATGAAATTTCCTATGCCAACTGAAGAATTGAATGTTTAATTCCCATAAAATTGACGCTGTTGATATATCACTGCACAGACAAGGGCGTTTTTGCACAGACATTTGTTCAAATCCAGAAAGCATCCATTCTCAAGAGAATCAAAATCATTATATTGGTGCACACCATGTCATAAGAACATCAACATTTTCTATATTTAGTGTTATTTGTCCTATCCATGATCAATATTTTCATACTAAATATCTCACTGAAAACTTTACTGTAGTTTCCACTATTATAGTATGAACATATTGATCCAGGATAGACAATAACATAAAATAGAGATGATTTAGATATCTTATGACATGAATGTGCAAAAAGAGAATTTGATGATCTTGAGAGTAGCTGTTTCTGATTGTGATCGATCGCATGTGTTCGCTGCACATATTTAAGCCCCGATAGGCAGGCAAGACACGACCGAATCGTATCGTATTCTCACAGAGAGTGGTGAGTCTGTGGAATTCCTCCTGCCTCGAGAGCGGTGGAGGCAGGTTTCTCTGATGCTTTTCAAGAGAGAGCTAGTAGTGCACTTAACAAATAGACGAGTCAGGGAAAGGCGAGAAGGCAAGAACTGGGTACTGATTGGAATGAATTAGCCAATATCACATTGAATTCCGGTGTCTGACTCGAAGGGCCAAATGGCTACTCCGCAACTATTGGTCTATTGTATCAGGGCCTAAATGAAAATCAAGATATTTTGCATCATCTAGATTAAAATACAACCACATCAAGAAGCAAGATAAGATGTTAAATAAACGACATACCGTTGTTTTTTTTCCCGCTCTTTTGCGATCCTTGTTGTTGAAGGTGTTGAAGGCGGATAAGTCCACCTTTTTTGAAAAAGATTTTTATTAGAGGTGAGCAATAAATAGCAAACACATATAAGGGTAGACATACTTTCTGTACATCAATCCATACATTATTATAGTATCAACTTAATTATCAGCCACTAATAGTTTTTTAGTTATAGATTTTAGAGTAATAATGATAAGAGAGAGAGAAAAAAAAAGAAAAAGAAGAGAAAAGAAATCATAAGGAATGAATAAGTTACATTACTCCCATCATTGAGAGCAAAAATCAAAGGCATGGAGATATACTTATTCAACTGATCCTGAGTCCAAGTTTCAGTTATTCCCCTGCTGAACCAATCTACCTTTTAAGTAATCGATGAAAGAAAGACCATATTCTACCAAAGAGTTCTTGTTTGTCCATTAAGCAAATCTGATTCTTTCCAGGTGTCGGGTTCTCCAACATTTCCATAATCCAAATTTTAATTGTGGGGTTTATAGGGTCTTTCCAAAATTTTAATATTAAATTTCTTCCCAGGTTAATATACTGTAATCTAGGAAATTTCTTTGCTTGTTGTACGGTTTAAACTATGTTCTGATATTCTCAGTATTATTATTTTGAGGGGGTCCCCTGGATTCCAGTTTTAGTATTAATAACTTCAGATAGTTGTTCCTAAAAATCTCAATCCAGAAATGTTAAATTTTTAGACAATTTTTGCAAAAGTAATGTGTTAAGTTAGCCTCTAGATCTGACATTTATTGCAGATAGGAAGACATGTGAAAGATTCTATTCAGTTTTAACTTTTGTGTAAGGTAATCTGGTAATTCCTTTAAATTGGTATTAAAGCATGTCTGGCATTTAACCGAGCATTGATGTATATATTGTAAACATTTGTCCCAAATATCTTCGTTATGGTTGCTTCAGTCATTTCCCCATGTATGTCTATGTGATTCCATCGATGGTACCGGATTCCTATCTAAGCAGATATTAATAAATATAAGTTGTTTGTTTTTTCTGTATAGGATCTTATGCAAACAATCCATCATGGATTTTCAGTTCCCTAATTATATAATCATGTGTTATATGATTAACATAATCTCTGAGTTGTAGATATCGAAAAAAATTATTTGAGTGTATCCATAAACTGAGTAAGCACTGAAATAAAATAAAAGTGCCTTTCTATAAGAATGTTCCACACCATCTTTTAATTCATAAGTTATACCATAGGAGAAACCTTTACCAGCATGGAAGGTTTTGAATATGGTATGTTTTTACAATAGAGACAGAGTGGAATACTTATCCAATATTAAAGCCTTTTTAAATTTGTTTCCCCCAGATTTCGTGTACCACTATGATTATAGGGTTTTCCCTATAGGTTTTTTTGTGCAATTTTGTCAGTGGCAAACATAATTGAACCGATTTCAAAAGGTAAACCCGGGTCCTCCATTCCAACCTTAACCAAGTGTGGTTGTTGCTCATTTCTTCCAGCCAAACTTCAGTTTTTAATATGGACTGCCCAAAAAATAAAACCAAAAATTTGGGTAGAGCTAAACCTCCTTAATCTATGATTTACTAAAGATTTTACATATATCTATGAATTCTTAAAAATCCCAGATAAACTGTAACAGTAGAGATCTACTTTAGTTAAAAAAAAGATTTTGGAATGTATAACGGGATTTGAACGGAATAAGAACAAAAAGTGCGGCAAAAAGATCATTTTTATAGCATATTTATTCAACCGAAACATTGAAAAGGGAAGTGGGAAGTCACATTTCACTTCAATTCAGTGATGCAATTGACCACAACTTTTTTTTAAAAACGGGAGAGGGGTTTTTCCCACCCACCACCAACCCCCCCCACCCGACCACAAGAAATATTCGATTTAATTTTTTTATTTTTTTTTTTTTTACCTTCATCAGCCCCCCCCTTATTAGAAACAGAGTCCCCAAAGACACAAATTCCCCCCCCCCCTTTCCCCCCCCCCCCCCCCCCCTGCCAAAAAAAAAAACCCACCAAATACCAAAAAAACAAACCCCCCCCAGGCCCCCCCCATTATTAATTTTTTTTCAAAATATCCCCAATCCCCCCCGCCCCCCACCCCCCCCCCCCCCCCTCCCCCCCCCCCCCCCCCCCCCCCCAAAACCACAGAACAACTTCCGGAATCGCCACGACACAGGCATGGCAGCTCTGGAGCACCACTGAGATGGCAGGTTTTGTAACAACACTGCATTACAGAGCTCAGGGTCGAGGGCGAAACACTTGGGAGGGTTAGAGCAGCCAAGATCTTTACCTACCCTGGAGTGTAGCATTCCGAAGATAGTTCTGTGGCAGTGTTTAATAATCATGAACCGAATGCTACGTTGGATTGTCAGTCTTTTAAAACCCTAGTAGGGGGTCGAGAATGAGAAGGGGGGGAAGGGTTTAGCTATAGATGAGAGGGAAAAAAATTAAAAAAAAAAAAACGAAACTTAAGAACAACTTATGTTAGATGGGATCAAGGAACGAGCCTGCCAGACATGAGGTTGAGTCAAGGTATCGTAAAACAACATTTAAAAGATATTCAAACAAATTCGGATAGAACATTTTAGAACATCTGGGCCAAATTCGACAAGTGGAAATATTGCAGATGGGGCGACATCTGGTCGGTATCTAACACCTCTTTCAGTATGAACACTATGAAGTCTATCAATCTAAGTGGTGAAGCAGTCTGCAGTTCAGGTGACTCAGTTCTGTCCACATGCGGGTTAATGAACGACAAGGAAAATGAATTGGTGGCGGGGAATTGTAACTGGGAAATTGAATGATGTGATTGTATTTTCATTCACCAAATATTTCATAATTAAACAATTGAGCAGTTGAATTGCCAAGGAATTGGAAATGAGCGGAATAAATACCATTAAAATGGGATAAGTGTAGATACTACAGCGCCCCAGCATGGACAAGTTTTGGCCGAAGGGCATATTTCAGCACTCCAGAACTCGACAATAGATAAGCCAAGAATGTCACCATCCATGTCAGCGCGTGAAACACAGCAGAGGACATAATATATTGAATCTCACCTTTCATCTGACAGGAACGTCACACAACCTCAGTCACAGTGTCAAATTCCAGTTTGCTGAACTGCACCAATACACCACAGAGAAAGAGCACGCTTACTCGGAGATATCCTGAAGAAGAGGCGAAGATTTGTAAAAACAATGGAGAACAATCATCAAGAGATACAAGAGAAACATTAAATTTCCAATCAGGAGGAACTCACAAAGTTAACCGGACAGATATACCACAAGGACGCCGTGATGTTTCATGAAAAAAAAGGGTGAGGGCTACACTTACAGTTTGCGAAGTGAAAGTGCACAGTTCACAAAGTGGTTGGTAAATTTCGGAAAAAAATGCGCATTTCCCAGTACAACAGAACCGTGTCAAAGTTCCATCTCTTCCATCCACTCACACATCCAACAACAATGCCCCAAATTCCGGAATCCTCATGTATCTATCCACTACACTTCCATTTAACAGCAATACTGACATACAGCCGACCGCTTAGTTTTCCACATTCCATTACTGCAGCACTTGTGGAATTGTATTTTAAAGGCATCATACATTCAGCTTGATTATTAGTCTCTCCCCACAAGTAGCGATAATATTCCATCCCCTACCCATTAAATCCGCCGCGGATCCTAAAATGTTCATCCCATATCTCTGACTCTTCTCCAGATTTAACCCCCCGACCTGCCCAGTCCTACTCGTAAATTGGGATACTCAAAGTTATTTTCCAAACACCATCCTAATGTTTTTACCCTGTGTTCGATGTCTCTGCGACAATATCCACTTTCTATCAGTGTAGACAGCGGCAAAGAGATTTGGGAAATGGGAATCACTAAGGATTTTTATGTACAATTAGGTGAACTACTCCTCCGTCGGAATCATGACATCCTTCTCAGTCTATTGAGATTTGTGTTTTATATTATTTCCGGAGGACGCAGGTCGCAAGGATCAGGTAGGACATGCTTTTGACTGAAACAATGTTTTGTAATTATGGAACAGGTAAAAAAAACACTCATGCTCAGTTTCCTAACCGCAGTTAAATATTTTGCAGGGTTATTGATGAAACCAACACAATGATTGTGGTAATGGCGCGTTGCCCATTGGAAAGTAAGATCGCATACCTTTTTCTAACAACATGGCATAGAGTAGAAAAATCTGATATCATCCCCCGAGTAAAACTAATACCATTTCCATTGTTTCTTTTTAAGAGACATCTTATATGCAATACTCGTAGTGGAAGAATAATGGTATGAATGACTCTGGGAAGCAACATAGAGACAGAGAGCGAAGTTTGATTGCACTTGAACAAATCCATGTTCCTTGTGGGCGACAAACATGCTGGAGAAACTCAAGCGGGTGAGGCACTTCAGATTGAAGAAAGTGATTCGACCCGAAAACGTTGCCTATTTGATTTTGCACCATCAGGAGCTGCCTCCCCTTCTGAGTTCCTCCAGCATTTTTCTACCTCGATTTTCAGCATGCCAGCGTTCATTCTTAAACACTTGTCCCTGGGTCAATTATTTGCTGTGCTGAGTGAAATTGCATAGACTAGGCCCATGTGTACTTGGTTCTTGGTTCTTGGTTACTTTGTCCTCCAAAATATTCCAACTGAATTTAAACTGAGTGGTGAAGGGAGGGTTCGAGAGTCAGGTATATTAGAGAGATCTCAGTGAAATACAAAGTCCCTTACAGGACACCGTGGGCTGGATGCAGAGGTTGTTTCTTCGGTTTGAGGGGTCTTGAGCCAGGCGACACCCGCACAGAATGTGGCTGGACTTTTAGACAGAGACAAGGAGACAAAGCTGGCACCGCAAGAGACTGGGCTACCTTTGGCATTATCCCTGCACCGGTAGCCTGTGGATAATCAGTCATTCAGTGCTCTTGGAGCCAGAAGCCATGGTTGTACATTACAGAGTCAGGCCCATCGGCCCATCACATGCTTGCCACCTTTTTTCCGCAGACACACAAATTCCATTTGCCACCTAATCCATATTATACATAATAAAAATATAATAATAAAACTTTATATTAGGCTCAATTTCCAGACAAGGAACCACATTATATAAAAATCCATTGCATATAAAAACAACCGAAACAACAATATAAAAAAGAAAGATTCAGTTGTCCTACAACGAGACAAATACCAGTGTCTCCACAGCTGGGATTCGTGCAGTGTAGTGCTGACCTTATGTTGTTGACAAGGCCACAATAATTACATATTAGAGTCATTTTCTCCTGCCAACGAATTTATACATATGATTTCTTACGATAGATTTTAAAGTAATGCCTCTGCAGCCACAAACTGTTAACTAGCACCACACCATCTATTTTCCTCAGCAGTGGTTTCTCATCGCAGTATAATAGGCCACCTTTAGTACCTCTGCAAACAAGTCTGAAAGGTCCCATAGTTCAACCACGGTGCGCGAGTGAGAGTGGTGGTGTGCAATATGCCTAAAACAGCCGACATCCCACCACACAGTACATGCACCAAACATACGCAAGAAGAATAACGCCAGTTACATGCAGCATACGCGCTGCCCCATAAATATTCCTCATTATCTTTCATTTGGTCTGTAAAAAAATGCCCAAGAAAATTTAACCGAATTACAGAACAGTAAGAATTATTCTCAGAGACAATAAATAATACAGGAAATTTTTAGACATTTATCCTCTTTGGTTCTCCAGACATCCAGCACTCTACAAGCATTATGAAAAATATCATTAAATAACATAATATATAATAATCAACACCGTCTGTTAAATCGCAATACCTCTTAAATGCAGTAAATTACAATTGAATCCAACCAACCACCTCCTCTGGCAAATATACAGGTATTAAATGCTTTGAGTGAGAAAACTACGACCTCCAGTATTGATAATCCCGCATGACAAAAGGTTTTTCGCTGATCTCGCCTATAATCCTTCTGCAGACTTTGAACAATTTCTTGCTATCCACAACATTAACCGCTCTCTGCAAACTTTGTAGTCACACCACCATCATCACACCAAGCATGAAAACATAAAATATACAAAAAAAGGTTGCAGCACCGATCTCTGCTGCAACTCCCCCATTCACAGACCTCCAGGCAGAAAAATCATCCTCTACCGTTACCTTCCACATCCAACCACCAAGTCCAATTGTGGGTCCAATTTCCCCGCTATGGATCACACCTGCCTTTGCTTTCTGGACCATCCTTACATGCAAAACATTGTCAAGCTCCTCAGTGAAGTTCATATATTGCTTCACCATGATATCAGAGTGGTTCTTGGTTGACATGCATCATCAAACCACCCTCCACTAAAGAAAGCAAGTAAACATTCGCAGACTGCCTCGCCCGACAATCCACTCCCATTCAGTAATGAACACGGCAACACAGTCTCCTCATCTTCCAATCTCCTCTTCTCCCTCGCCATCTACTGCAAGATATTTGAATAACTGCCTGAAGAATGGTCAGCTGAAGAATTATAAAAGATTAAATGGTGTAACATTGGATAGCAAGTAACAGGATTGGTCCAAGAGGGGGGGGGGTCCAGCGTGGATTTACGAAGTGGAAATCATGCTTGACTAATCTTCTGGAATTTTTTAGAGGATTGTAAACTGGGAAAATGGACAAGGGGGAGCAGGGGATGTAGAACAAAAAGTTGCTTCAGCAGTTTGTCACAGGGCCCTAGTGAGACCACACCTTGGGAGTATAGTGTGCAGTTTTGCCCCCTAATATGAAGAAGGACATTCTTAACATTTAAGAGTAAAGGTGGAAAGGTTATAAGGACGTGAAGGGAATGGAGGGGTATGGCTGAGTGCAGTGTAGATGGAACTAGGTAAACAATGGATCGGCATGTGACTGGCAGGGCCGGAGAGGGCCTGTTTTCCGTGCTGTAATTACTACATGGTAATCATGTTATATGGTTATATTCCTGATATTGAGGGAGTGCAGCGTATGTATCATCCCTGTTAATTTCCCGGGCTTGTGGAACTGTTACCATATGTTGACAGAATGGAGCGGCTGGTAAGCAGAGCTTTTTATAACTCCTGGAATATATAAGAAAAGTGAAAGGGGGACGTTATTGACATATAAGATTATTAAGGGATTGACAAGCTGGAGGCAGAAACATGGTTCCCGATGTTTTGGGGCATCCCAGACCAGGGCCAAACTTTAGAAACGGAGATTGATGAAATCTTTTTCCACCCAAGAGTTGTGCAAACTATCCAATGGAATTTACAATGTTTTCTGTCTCCAAGCCGTAGCACCAATTCTCCACTCGATGCTACAAGATTACGTTAGAGAGAGCACCAAACGATAGCAGAGTCAGCGGATATGTTGAGAAGGCAGGAACGGGGTACCTGAATGTGGATTTATCCACAATGATCACAAAGAATGGAGTGCTGGCTCGAAGCCGAATGGCCTACTCCTGCACCTATTGGCTATTGTCTATTGGCTCTTTCCACACCTCCACCACCTCAACGAAATTCCCTCTCAATCTCGTGGATTAAAAACTCCCGGGAGAGAAGTGTGTTGTCCATCCGATGATGTTGTGCGTTATCCCGGGCAGGTGTCAGTTGTCCGCTTCCTTCGCTGGCCCGAGTCTCCCCCCGACCCCCGGGGACTCTCTGATTCTCTGCTTCCCCCCCCCAGTCTCCTTCACCCTGGATGTGGAAACCAGCGCAAAGCGCTGGCTCGAGGTGTCTGAGGATCGGAAGAGGGTGAGATGGACCCGGACCCGGATAGGAGTCTCCCTGACACCGGGAAGAGTTTACAGACTGGCCGTGAAGCGCTGGGATCGAGGGATTCACATCGGGAGATGGGGGGGGGGCATTACGGAGGTGGAGGTGCGGGGAAGTTCGGGGCTGGGGTCTGGGAGTCGCGCAGAGTCCTAGTGGAGAGGAAGGGACCGGTCACACTGAGGCCGGAGACTGGAGTCTGGAGCATCAGGCGGCAGGGTGACGGTTAGATAGGCATTCACCTCCACTCCATCCCATCTACCGCACCGTCCATCCCCCGGAGGTGGGAGTTTATCTCAGTTAACTAGTCCGGGACGGTTTCATTTTTAGCGACGCGACCACCAAGTCCAATCTCCACACCTTTCACAGGAATAAATTCACGGGGAAACTTTATCCTTTCATCAGCTTGGGATGGAAACTGCTGCGAAATCTGCTCCGGTTCCGCTCCGGTGTGTAAAGGTCGGTCCCGGGACCAGGCGTCAGGAGCAGGGCTCAGCGTCTGTGAGGCCGAACCCTGTGACAACTGGTCGGACGCTGAAACGGCTTCCCATTAATCCCCAAATTCCGCGTCGCTGAAACCCAGAGATCGCGGAATAAAAACCAGGGAATGTAAATGTGGGAAATAGTGAATAAACAGTGAACTATGTATCTCTGAGGTCTCTCATTTCTCCCTTTTCCTCCTGTTTCTCCTCTCTGTCTGCCAACTTGTCTGGGATCCAGATTCCATGTCTCCATTCCTCATCTCTAGATTTACGAGGACGTTGCCAAAACTAGACCACTGAGCAGTAGAGAGAGTACACAAAAGGCAGGAGAAACTCAGCAGGTGCAGCAGCAGTCTAAGGAGCAAAGGAATAAGGCGACAGTTCCGGGTCAAGACCCTTCTTCCGATAGAGGATGAGTAGGTTGGGACTCTATACCTAGGAACGCAGGATACCATGAAAGAGGGGTGATCATATAGATGTTGTAAAATCATGAGAGGAATAGATCGGGTAGATGCACTGTCAGTGCCCACAGTACGAAACGAGGACCAGAGGGCAAAGGTTTAAGATGAAGGGGAATAGTATAAATGAATTTACACACAAAAGTGGTGGGTGTATGGAACAAGCTGCCAGAGGAGGAAGTTGAGGCAGCGACTATCCCAATGATTAGACTTGTACATACATAGACAATAGACAATATACAATAGGTAATAGGGCTAGGGGTAGGCCATTCGGCCGTTTCGAGCCAACACAGCCATTCAATTTGATCATGACTGATCAATCCACATCAGTACCCGACCCCGTTCCTTGCCTTCTCCCCATATCCCCTGACTCCGCTATCATTAAGAGCCCTATCTAGCTCTCTCCTGAAAGTATCTGGAAAACCGGCCCTAAACCGCCCCTAAGTGCAGGAAATCCACAGACTCCACAACCCTCGGTGTGAAAAAGTTATTCCTTTATCTCCGATCTAAATGTTTACTTCTTATTCTTAAACTGTGGCTCCTGGATCAGGACTCCCCACAACATGGGGAACATTTTCCTGCCTCTAGCGTGACCAAACTATGAATAATCTTCATAAGTTTTCAAAAAGATGCTATCATCCTTTAACTAAAATCTAGAGTAACAAGCAGCCGCTCCATTCTCTCACATATGACAGTTCACGTCATCCCCGGGAATTAACCTTATGAACCTTACACCTCCTTCAATAGCAAGACTGTCCTTCCTCACATTAGTCGTCAAGTCAGGTAATTTCAGTCACATACACATACGAGATGTGCAGTGAAATGAAAAGTGTCTATGCTTGCGGCTTGTGCCCAAACAACTACAAAACAGAATGGAACAGAATCACATATTCACATATACATATTGTGAGAGTAAAAAAAAGAAAAAAACAGCAATTTAAAAAAGACACCACACACCAGTAAATAGGTACAGTAAAGTTAGTCCCTGGTGAGATGGAGTTTACGGTACAAAAGGCCTCTGGGAAGAAACTCATTCTCATCTCTACATTTTCACAGCATGGCAACGGCAGTGTAATTGCCATGACCGTAAGCATTGTTCTGGACAATCCGTTAGCTGGGGTGTGAAAGGGTCTCCCTCATCTTGTTGGCCAATTAGGGGACCAACTAACTGCACACAATACTCCATGTGTGGCCTCACTAGGCAAGTCCAGGAGGGATATGGGACTAGATGGACGGCTATGGTCTGGGACATGTTGGCCAGTGTTGGGCAATTTTGAGCCGAATGGTATGTTTCCGCGTTGTATCCGCTATGACTTCAAGATCTTATGATTTTCATCCCGCAGAACAGGAAAGTCTGGAGCGGGAACACAAGCCCACTTTTTTGTCATCTGCACCAGAAGGCGAAGTTTCAGTGACAATGAAAATCCGCTTGCAGTTAGATTCAACGGGCAACAGAGACACAAGACATAACACAAAAATAATCAATTATATTCCGGTTTTACACAAGTCCATGAAAATAAAAATGAATTGTGCACGAACAAAAACACTAGTGCAAAACACATGAAAATAAATCAATCGGTGTTGCAAGAGTGGTCCCGTGGTGTTCCGTAGCCTGAGTAGAGGTAGGGTTGAGGGGAGACACAAAATGCTGGAGTAACTCCAGCGGGACAGCAGCATCTATGGCGCAGAAGGAATGGGTGACGTTTCGGTCGAGACCCTTCTCCCAGACAGAATGTCCGGGGGGGAACAAATAAATAATTCGGCGGAGGCAGTAAGGCAGAGGGCACCTGCCAGCAGTGATAAGCCTACAAAGAGTAGTGACCACTGCCATCCCATCACTGCTCTGACACCCCCCCCACCTTCAAAGGATTTTTCGCAGTCTCTGCCTCAAAAAGGCTGCCAACATCATCAAAAACCCACACCACCCCTGGCCACACAACTCATCTCACCACTTGCCATCAGGTAGAAGGCAACAGGAGCCTGACAACTGTCAGTCCAGTTCATGAACAGCTACATCCCTCAGCCATCATGGCGATAAACACAACGCAAACAAACTAAGAATTATAACACCTATTGCACTTTATCTGGTATTTATGTGAGTATATGGTCCATGTGTAATACACACTGAACTTTTAACTCCTGTACTGTATTATGTTTACATATTGTGTTCTGCTGCAGCAAGCAAGAAAGTCATTGTCCTATCTGGACACATGACAATAAAACTCTCTTGACATGACTTGAACTTGGACTTGACTTGACACATTCAAATTCACTACTGCCATCAGGCTATAAAACACAGCAACCAATAAGCTCATGAACTACAATAGACGATTACTATTATCTTTGCAGTATTATTGTTGTTTTTCAGTATGTGGCATGAGTATATATATGCACCAGACTATTTATTTCTCGATTATGTATAAATGTTTACATAATCTGTTTGTGCTGCAGCAAGTACGAATTTTATTTTTCTATCTGAGAAATATGACATAAAACACTCTTGACTCTTGACACTACGGATGTAAATATTAGGTGTGCTGTTTCCTGTATTTTGCGCTGCCTCACTCGACAATGGAGGACAGAAAGGTCAGATTGGGAATGGGAGGGGGATTGAAGTGCGATCAACCGTGAAATCAGGTGGTTAAGAACGGACAGAATGAGGTGTTGAACAAAACAATCGTCGAGCCTCAGCCTTGGTCTCTCCGATTAGAGAAGTTAGAACACTGAACAGCGATTCATAGATGAGGTTGGAGATGAGGAGCAGGTGAACCTCTGGCACCCACGTGCAACCTCCTCCAACAAAGAACAATAGGTTGCAGGAGTAGGCCATTCGGCATGCCGGACTTAAAACCAATAGACTTGGCAGGCTGGAGACATCCGGAGGGCGCTAAGGAGCTTAAAGCATAGCGCCAGCCACTACCGCAACAAATTTTGAAAAAAAAGGGGATTTAAACGGATTAAACGGATTCCCGACGCCTGCTTTATACTGTCTCCGCTTCAACAACGACGGTACCGGCTACTCATCAAGCCCTGCGACAATCATGTGAAACACCGGGCCCCCAAAAAAAAAAAAAAAAACCACGGATCCCACCGATAAACACGAAGGGTCTAAAAACCCGGGCGAGAGCGGGAGAAGGCCTGGGAGAAGCCTCGACTCGAGTAGGGCCAGTCCCTGGAAGACCGTCTCCAGAAACAGACACTGAGGTGAGGACTTAGAGACTTTTATTTCTCATCCGAAGGCTGATTAAAAACGTGGAGTACAAGGCAGAAATGAAAAGATATAAAGCAAGAAATGAAAGAAATAAGGAATAAAAAGGAAGAAAACTGTCAATTATAACGATGGACGTGATGAAAAATCAATGGAGTGAATTTCAAAAAGAATACAAAGACACAAATTGATAATAAGTTCAAGAAAAGAATCAGAAAATATTGTAGAATGAAATCATTGATATGATCCAATATATGGAGAACGCAGGATGGAGCTAAACTTGAAAATGAATAAAAAAAGACTTTTAAAAATAAGATTTGACCCTAATGCAAATGAGGTCGAACAACAGCTATGGCATGAAAAACCTTGAAAAGATCGCGGAGGCTTAGTACTGTGTCTACAGCAAAGCTGATAACAGAGCAAGAAACGTCTACTGAGTTGTTATCCAAAGTAACAGATAATGCACTCAGCAAGAAAGGGCATCAAAGAAAGGCAGAACTTGAGGATTGCAGGAGGATACCTGAAGGTCTAGAAAACACGAAGAACACTTCGAGAATTCACTGCTAAATTACTGCAACGTTTTATCTTTGGATGAAATGCCTGCAATAGCTCGTGCACATCGCGTCGCAGAAGACAGACCATAAAAACGCCTCCCCAAGACATATATTGTAAAGTTACAATATGATTATATTCCGAGGATATTAAGCGGAGAGCGCCACGAGAACAAAGAATCTGATGATTATCAAGGACAAAGGAAAATCAGTATCTATCGAGACTATCCCCCGAGTCCCAGAAAACCGAAGCGTTAAACGAAGCCAAAAACCTTATGAGGGGTGTAGAATAACTTGAGATACGTTTGAAAATAACCCCCCATCCTAAGAGTTACTTACAACAACGTGGAAACACTTCTCAAGACACCAACAGAACAATGGAATTTGCAAAGTAGTTTTGACACTTGAAAACCATCTACAATCAAATATACTGTCCCTTTCTAATCATAAAGACCCTATACGGTCACTTAACATTCAATGAGACTTCATAAGATAATATGAAATAGAAGAAAATTAGAAGGAACGGACAATGCCGTATGGAACGAAATGTTTTCCCGGATTGGATAGAAGCTCAACGAACATTGACAATTACTCTAATACATAACTAACACAAACAAATAACACACACACTAAAAATAAACGCGGTATATATATCACTATGACTATTATTAACCAAGACAGTTCACTAATGCACTTTTTAATACTACTCAAAATAATATTTTAATGTCATGTAGCATTAGGAGATAACTCCCCTTAATGATTTTTTACCTTTTTTAATAAATGGATTTCCTATTTTTTGTATTTTAAAAAACTCTTTTATCTTCGGCAATTATCAATAGTATTTTAACAATTTTAATATAAATACTTTTATGATGAATACTATCACTCCATCATTTCTTAATATTATAACCCCGTAAAAATAATTATCATGGAATAATAATTCCTTAAAATTAGGAATCGGGCTAAATTAAATAACATCAAAGCGGACGCCTTTAGATTAATAGCCAAATATTTTTGGCTTTCCACAAACTACAATATTTTATTTGTAGTTTTTTCTACTCTTAAAGCACTCTACAAACATTTATAACCTACTCTTTCACTATTCTTTTTATGCTTATCTATATCTTCAGTTTGAATGGAGCATACACTGGAACAATTGAGATATATTCGGAAGTACCACATAAAAGAGATCTAAAATTCATCTATCGTGGTTCGGGAGTAAAGTTTAGGTTTTGTAATTTTCTAACTGGCGCGGA
>CM069160.1:32232331-32306051 GCA_035221665.1 Okamejei kenojei
ACTAATTCATTTAAACAATTTATTATTTTTTATATCATATTTTAACTCTCCACTTTTACATAGTTATATATTACATTTACCGTAATACCTCTCCCATTTCCCATACTACATAACGACTTTTATTTTTATGATTTTAAACCCCACTTTTATCTTATCTTCTTTCAATTTACCCATTTAGGTTAATAATTTATTTATTATACGTTATTTTATAAATTATTTCACCCCCCTAGAAATGCCCAAACCCCAGAATTGGTTGGGAGAGGAGAGAGATGGGGAGAGAGATTGGAGGAGGAGGAGTGGGAGGGGATGGTGGGGAAAGAGGCAGGGGGAGGAGGATGAGGGGAGAGAGGAGGGTACAGGAAGCTGATGCAAGAAGGTGCGGGGAGAGGGTTCGAGTGGAGGGGAGAGAGTGGACGCTATCAGGGAGGGGGAGAGAGAGAGAGAGGGGGTGGGGGGAGAACACAGGGGGGAGAGGAGAGGAGAGTACAGCAGCTGTAGCAGGAAAGGTAGGGGAGTGGATGGAGAGAGAGAGGAATGTGGGGGTGGGGGAGAGAGTACAGTACGGTGAGGGGTGGGAGTGAAAGGGGAGGTGAGGGGAGTGGGGGAGGAGATGGGGGTGGGTTGGGAAAGTGGCGTAGGCCATGGGTGTGAATGGCCGTGACTGTTGAGTGGGTGGGTGGGGGTGGGGGGTTTTGGCTCCCGGTTGTGGGCTCTGACCTGGGTTGTTGCGTTTAAGAAGAAAGCGCTGCTGGCCTGATGAAGCCAGTGTTCAGGAGACAGAGCAGCCAGGGGAGGCTTCAAACGCTGTGGTGACGCTCTGCGGGCGGCCAGCTCCTCTCTCCTCGCTCCCCCAATTACCCCCAACCCTACGCTAATAAACCATACCTTGATCTCCCGGTGGCTAAGCACTTCAACTCCCCTCCCTTCCCAAATCCTGACCTTTCTGTCATGGGCCTCCTCCATGGTCAGGAGTGAGAGCAGCACCTCATATTTCGCTTGGGCAGTTTTAGCTCCAGCGGTTCGATGTACATTGACTTTCTCCAATTTCGGTAGTCCTTAGCTTTCCCCTCTCTCTCCACCCCTCCCCACTTCCAGTTCTCCACCAGTCATGACTGTCTGTACCGTATAGATTCTATCCCACCCATCCCCGACATCAGTCTGAAGAACGGTTCTCGACCGAAACGTCGCCCATTCCTTCTCTCCACAGATGCGTGCCTGATCACTGAGTTACTCCAGCACTCTGTGAAACGTCACCTATCCATGTTCTCCACAGATGCTGCCTGACCCGCTGAGTTACTCCAGCACTCTGTGAAACGTCACCTATCCATGTTCTCCACAGATGCTGCCTGACCCGCTGAGTTACTCAGCAAGAAGGGTCTCTGTGAAAACGTCGCCTATTCCATGTTCTCCACAGATGCTGCCTGACCCGCTGAGTTACTCCAGCACTCTGTGAAACGTCACCTATCCATGTTCTCCACAGATGCTGCCTGTCATAGAATGATACCGTGTGGAAATAGTCCCTTCGGCCCACCTCGCCCACACCGGCCAACAATGTCCCAGCTACACTCGTCCCACCTGCCTGCGCTTGGTCCATATCCCTCCAAACCTGTCCTTTCCATGCACCTGTCCAACTGTTTCTTAAACGATGGGATAGTCCCAGCCTCAACTACCTCCTCTGGCAGCTCGTTCCATACATGCACCACCTTCTGTGTGGAAAAGTTACCCCTCAGCTTCCTATTAAATCTTTTCCCCTTCACCTTGAACCTATGTCCGCTGGTCGTCGATTCCCCTACTCTGGGTGACAGACCCATCTATGCAATCTATTCCTCTCATGATTTTGTACACCTCTATAAGATCTCCCCTCATCCTCCTGCGCTCCATGGAATAGAGACCCAGCCTACTCAACCTCTCCCTGTAGCTCACACCCTCTAGTCCTGGCAACATCCTCGTAAATCTTCTCTGAACCCTTTCCAGCTTGACAATATCTTTCCTATAACACGGTGCCCGGAACTGAACACACGCGGTCTCACCAACGTCTTATACAACTGCAACGGAGCCTCCCAAACGTTCTAGACTCAATACTCTGACTGATGAAGCCAAGTGCTACAAAAGCCTTGTTGACACACCTTATCTGCCTGTCACTCGACCTTCAAGGAACCATGCACCTGAACTCCTAGATCCCTCTGCTCTACAACACTACCCAAAGGCCGACCATTCACTGTGTGGGTCCTGCCCTTGTTCAACATCCCAAAATGCAACACCTCACACTTCTCTGTATTAAATTCCATCAACCATTCCTCCGCCCACCTGGCCAATCGATCCAGATCCTGCTGCAATAGACAATAGGTGCAGGAGTATTCGGCCATTCGGCCCTTCGAGCCTGCACCGCCATTCAATATGATCATGGCTGATCATCCAACTCAGTATCCTGTACCTGCCTTCTCTCCATACCCCCTGATCCCTTTAGCCACAAGGGCCACATCTAACTCCCTCTTAAATATAGCCAATGAACTGGTCTCGACTACCTTCTGTGGCAGAGAATTCCACAGATTCACCACTCTCAATTTTTTTTCCTCATCTCGGTCCTAAAAGACTTCCCCCTTATCCTTAAACAGTGACCCCTTGTTCTGGACTTCCCCAACATCGGGAACAATCTTCCTGCATCTAGCCTGCCCATTAAGAATTTTGTAAGTTTCTATAAGATCCCCCCTCAATCTTCTAAATTCCAGCGAGTACAAGCCGAGTCTATCCAGTCTTTCTTCATATGGAAGTCCTGACATCCCAGGAATCAGTCTGGTGAACCTTCTCTGTACCCCCTCTACGGCAAGAATGTCTTTCCTCAGATTAGGAGGCCAAAACTGTACGCAGGAGGTGCGGGGGTAGGCCATTCGGCCTTCGAGCGCGTAAAGGTCTCTCCCCCAACCCCCTCCCTCCCTCCCTCCTGTCCGCAGCGACCCCGCTCCCCGCCCCAGTCTAACTGGTGTTCCGTCTCTCCCCACCGCCCAGCTCTGTCTGACCAGCCGCTGATCGACACAGCCACGGCCACAGTGCAGGCCAAGATGCTGGTGAAGACCGGGGCCATCAGTGCCATCAAAGCTGAGAACAAGACTCCTGGTTCAAGCGCTCTACGCACGATGGAGGAGGGGTAACAGCTCAAGGTGAGAGATGTGAGGGAGAGGGCTGCGTGTGGGGAGGGTAGTGGTGGTGGTGGCTTTACAGCCCCACGCGCTCACGCTCACTCGCTCAACCCCCCCCTCCTTTCCCCCTCCTTTCCACCACCTCCCCCCTCTCCCCCTCCCTCCTCACCCTCCCCTCGCAACCCCACTCCTCAACCCTCCACCTCCCCATCCGACCCCCCTCGACTTCCTCTCCCCCTCCCTATATCTATCTGTAATAACACAGTGCGCAGAAACTGAGCATCCTGCAGGAGTTGGTGAGGTGACGATCCCTCTGCTTTTCCCACCCCCCCCTCCCCTCCTCCACCACCCCACCCTCCCTCCTCACACTCCCCCTCACCATCCACTCCCCTCCTCACCCTCCCCTCCCCTCCTACTCCCTCACCCCCTCCTCACCCTCCCCTCCTCACCTTCTCCCCCTCCTTCCCCTCCCCTCTCCCCTCTCTCACTTTCTCCTCCTTACTCCCCTCCCCTCCTCACTATCCCTCCTCCTACCCTCCCCTCCTCACTATTCCCTCCTCCCCTCACTCCCCTCCTCCTCACCCTCCCATGTCCCCTTCTCCCTACCCGAAACTGAGCATGTGCAGGAGTTGGTGAGAGTTGGGGTTTGTTTGACGATCCCTCTGCTCCCCCCCAAACAGGACCCGGAGAAGGGGCAGCTCCCGTCGTTCCAGCCATTTCAACGCAGCGTTTCCGCAGACGACGCACACTCAAGAGGTCGGTTCCGGGGGTGGGGGTGGGGTGGGGGTGTGGGTGGGGGTGAGGGGGGATGGGGTGTAGGAGGGTGAGGGTGGGGCTGGGAGAGAGAGGGAAGGGGGAGAAAGGGGTAGGAGGGAGATAGAGGGAAGAGAGGACGAGAAGGGAGAGTGTGGGTGTGGGAGACGGGGAAGGGAGGTTGTGAGGGTGGAGGAGGGGACAGGAGGAGAGGTGCTAGTGGGGGGAGAGAGAGAGTTAGGGGTGGGAGGTGGGGGCAGGGTGGGGTGCGGGGGGGGGGGCTGTGTCCAGAGTTATTGGCTGGCGTGGGGGGTAAGGATGGGGGGGCGTGGGTGGGGTGTGGAGTTACAGGCTGGGGGGGGTTGGGGGGTGGGGGAGGTTGGTAGAGAGACAGAGACCTGCTGTTGGCCACACTCTGGCCATTGGTGCTGGACTCAGGCAGGAATGAGTGGGTTAACCTACGATGAGCGTTTGTCGGCACTGGGCCTGTACTCGCTGGAGTTTAGAAGAATGAGGGGGGGACCTCATTGAAACGTTACCGAATAGTGAAAGGCCTGGATAGAGTGGATGTGGAGAGGATGTTTCCACGAGTGGGAGAGTCTAGGACCAGAGGGCACAGCCTCAGAATTAAAGGACGTTCCTTTAGGAAGGAGATGAGGAGGAATTTCTTTAGTCAGAGGGTGGTGAATCTGCGGGATTCTTTGCCACAGAAGGCTGTGGAGGCCACAAGTCAGTGGATATTTTTAAGGCAGAGATAGATAGATTATTGATTAGTACAGGTGTTTGGGGTTATGGGGAGAAGGGAGGAGAATGGGGTTAGGGGGGAGAGATACATCAGCCATGATTGAGTGGATGTGATGGGCCGAATGGCCTAATTCTGCTCCTATCAAGTCTGGCCGCACGACAGAGGGTTCCAGTGCTGGCCAGTCCCGTGTTTGTGGCGTCCGCAGCCGCGATGCGCTCCCCATTGCCGCCGCCGCTGACCAGAGTCTCTTCATTCCACAGCTGTCCAAACGGCCGCAGCGGAAAGCCCTCTATGAAAGGTACGGAGATAATCTTATCCAGACCCAGCGTGGAAACAGGCCCTTCGGCCTGCCGAGTGTGCCAACCAGCGATCGCCCGTTCACACACTAGTTTAGTTTAGAGACCGAGCGTGGAAACAGGCCCTTCGGCCCACCGAGTGCACGCCGACCAGCGATCCCCGCACACTATCATTATCCTACACACACCAGGGACAATTAACTTTAACAAGGCAAATAAAAGTTCAATTTGGCTTTTGGCGTTGGTGCCGGATGGTTTGGCGTTGGAGGCCGGATGATTTGGGGTTGGGGGCCGGATGAATGGTAGGCGTTGGGGGCCAGGTGGTTTGGCTTTGGAGCCGGATGATTTGACATTGGGGCCGGATGATTTGACATTGGGGCCGGATGATTTGACATTGGGGCCGGAGATTTGGCATTGGGCCGGATGATTTGCGTTGGGTCGATTAATTGCGCATGTGGGCGGATGATTTGGTCACGTTGGGGCCGGATGATTTGGCATTGGGATTTGGCGTTGGGGCGTTGGGGCCGGATGATTTGGGTCGTTGGGAGCCGGATGGTTTGGTGTTGCGGGGCGGGGGCGGATGATTTGGCATTGGGACCGGATGATTTGGGTCGTTGGGGCGGATGATTTGGTCGTTTGGGAGCCGGATGGTTTTGGTGTTTTGGTGGCAGGATGATGTTTGTGCCGGATGATTGGTCGTTGGGAGCTGGATGGTTTGGCCTTTGGGGCCAGATGATTTGCCTTTGGGGCTGGATGGTTTTTGGGGGGCTAGGGGCCGGATCCGGCTCATGGGCCATAGCTTGCCGACCCCCTCCTCCACTGGTGGAAACATACTCTCCGCGTCCACTTTGTCCGGGCCCCTCACTCTTTGCCTCTCCACACAGCTTTGTCAGCTCGAGTGACAAGGTGAGAGAGACAGACAAGGAACGCGAGGACGAGGTCAAGGAGCCGGAACACGAGAGCACGCGCGACGCTGAGCGCGACCCGGACCACGACAGGGACCGGAGCAGGGGCCGCGACAGGGAGAGGGACCGGGACCGGGAGAGAGACAGGGACCGGGATCGGGATCACGATCGCGACCGAGACAGAGATCGTGGACGAGACAGAGACAGAGAACGGGATCGCGACAGAGAGCGCGACAACGCCTACAGACGTAAGTAACCTCCGCCCTACCTCCGTCCAGCAACTCAAAGACCGCTCTGCCCCCCTGGTGCAGGAGTAGGCCATTCAGCCCTTCAATCCAGCACCGCCATTCAATCTGATCATGGCTGATCATCCACAATCAGTACCCAGTTCCTTCCTTCTCCCCACATCCCCTGAATCCGCTATCTTTAAGAGCCCTATCTAACTCTTTTGAAAGTATCCAGAGAACCGGCTTCCACCGCCCTCTGAGGCAGAGAATTCCACAGACTCACAACTCTCTGGGTGAAGAAGTGTTTCCTCGTCTCCGTTCCAAATGGCCGACCCCTTATTCTTAAACTGTGGCCCCTGGTTCTGGAGTCCCCCACCTGCAGGAGCAAAGAGGTCCTTCTGCAGTTGTACAGGGCCCTAGTGAGACCACACCTGGAGTATTGTGTGCAGTTTTGGTCCCCTAATTTGAGGAAGGACATTCTTGCTATTGAGGGAGCCCAGCGTAGGTTCACCAGGTTAATTCCCGGGATGGCGGGACTGTCATATGCTGAGAGAATGGAGTGGCTGGGCTTGTACACTCTGGTGTTTAGAAGGATGAGAGGGAATCTCATTGGAACATATAAGATTTTTATGGGTTTGGACACGCTAGAGGCAGGAAACATGTTCCTGATGTTGGGGGAGTCCAGAACCAGGGGCTACAGTTTAAGATTTTTTTATTTTTGTTAAAAAAAATATTCTAACATGTAAATATTGGTTCTGTTCTAGTCTAACATGTAAATACTGGTTCTGTTCTAGTCTGTTCTGTAGTTTTTTTGCACAACCCGCGGGCAAAGCCACTTTCATTTCACTGCACTTGTATGTGTCTGTGGCAAATAAACTTGACTTGACGAATAAGGGGTAGACCATTTAGAACGGAGACGAGGAAACACTTTGTTAGTTGTGAGTCTGGAATTCTCTGCCTCACAGGGCGATGGAGGCCGGTTCTCTGGAAACTTTCAAGAGAGAGCTAGATAGGGCTCTTAAACATAGCAGAGTCAGGAGATATGGGGAGAAGGCAGGAACTGGGTACTGATTGTGGCTGATCAGCCATGATCACATTGACTTGCGGTGCTGGCTCGAAGGGCCAAATGGCCTCCTCCTGCACCTATTGTCTAATGTCTGTTGTCTCTTGCCCCTCCCCCCCCAGGCACGGACTGGTTTCGAGCCCCCCGTAAGGGCAACACTATCTACGTACACGGAGTGGGCATGACGGAAGAGATGTTGAGAGAGGCCTTCACACACTTTGGTAACATTGTCAACCTGACCATGGACCCCCCCCCCTGCAAGTGATGTGAACCTCCCACCCCCCTCACCACACCACACCACAACGCACCCCCCCCCCACTGACCCCAACCCCCCCCTCCCCACTGTCCACTACCCCTACTGAACTACCTAATCACTGACCCCGCCTCATCACTGATCCCCCACAGACCCCTCCCCCCTATCCCCCACTTAACCCCCCCCCCCCCCCGCGGTGCTGATGGTCCTGTGTCCTGTCTCGTGCAGCTGTGCGTTTGTGACGTTCGAGACGATGGAGTCCGCAGACCAAGCGATCGCCGAGGTAAAGTGCGGGGGATCGACCGGTACCGGGAGCGGCCGGGACACAGTGGGGGTGGGGGAGATAAAATACTGGCAACGTTGACTCACTGGGACAGGTATAAAACACTGGGGGCAACGGACTCACAGACGGGGGGAGAAAAACTCTGGCAACGTTGACTCACTGGGACAGGGGGAAGAGAGAGAGATAAAACACTGGCAACGTTGACATCACTGGACACTGGCACGACGGGGGGAGAAAGAGAGATAAACACTGGCAACATTGGGAGATAAAAACACTTGGCACAACGTTGACTCACTGGGACGGGGAGAGATCCCACACTGGGAACAATATGCAACAGGTGCAGGAGGAGGCCATTCGGCCCTTCCAGCCAGCACCGCCAGTCAATGTGATCACGCTGATCATCCCCAATCAGTACCCCGTTCCTGCCTTCTCCCCATAAACCGTGACTCAGCTATCTTTAAGAGCCCTATCTAACTCTCTCTTGAAAGTATCCAGAGAACCGGCCTCCACCGCCCTCTGAGGCAGAGAATTCCACAGACTCACAACTCTGCATGAAATGGCAGGGCTGTCATATGCGGAGAGAATGGAGCAGCTGGGCTTGTACACTCTGGAGTTTAGAAAGATGAGAGGGGATCTTATTGAAACATGTAAGACTATTAAGGGTTTGGATACGCTAGAGGCAGGAAACATGTTCCCGATGTTGGGGGAGTCCAGAACCAGGTGCCACACAGTTTAAGATTAAGGGGTAAGACATTTAGAAGGGAGATGAGGAAACACTTTTTCACCCAGAGAGTGGTGAGTCTGTGGAATTCTCTGCCTCAGAGGGCAGTGGAGGCCGGTTCTCTGGATGCTTTCAAGAGAGAGCTGGATAGGACTCTTAAAGATAGCGGAGTCAGGGGATATGGGGAGAAGGCAGGAACGGGGTACTGATTGGGGATGATCAGCCATGATCACATTGAATGGCAGTGCTGGCTCGAAGGGCCGAATGGCCTACTCCTGCACCTATTGTCTATTGAAATATTTTTCCTCATCTCCGTTCTAAATGGCTTACCCCTTATTATTAAACTGTGTCCCCTGGTTCTGGACTCCCCCAACATCGGGAACATGTTTCCTCCCTCTGGCGTGTCCAAACCCTTAATAATCTTGTATGTTTCAATAAGATTCCCTCTCATCCTTCTAAACTCCAGAAGAACTGCAGAACGACCTCTTTGCTCCTATACTCAACTCCTCTTGTTATAAAGGCCAACATGCCATTCGCTTTCTTCACTGCCTGCTGTACCTGCATGCTTACTTTCATAGACTGATGAACAAGGACCCCCAGATCCTGTTATACTTCCCCTTTTCCCAACTTGGCGCCATTTAGATAGTAATCTGCCTTCCTGTTTTTGCTACCTAGATGGATAAAATCATATTTATCTGCATTAAACTTCATCTGCCCACTCCCCCAACTTGTCTAAGTCACCCTGCATTCTCATAGCATCCTCCTCACAGTCCACACTGCCACCCAGCTTTATGTCATCTGCAAATTAGCTAATGTTACTTTGAATCCCTTCATCTAAATCATTGATGTATATTGCAAATAGCTGCGGTCCCAGCACCCTTGTGGTACCCCACTAGTCACTGTTGTGGAATTCTCTGCCTCAGAGGGGTGGGACAGGGGGAGAGATCCCACACTGGGAACGTCCAGGGCTGGAACAAGGGGCTGGTGTGTGACTCTGCCTCTCTCTCTCTCTCCCTGCGGCAGCTGAACAGTAGTACGGTGGGCACGGTGTATCTGAAGGTGATGATCGCTCGCAAACAACTCATGCTGGAGACCGCAACCGGCAAATCTGTCTGGGGCAGCCTAGGTGAGTGATGTATCCGCCCTCCCCATCCCCCTCCCCCTCTCGCTCCTCCCCCCCACTCTCTGTCTGGGGCAGGCGAGGTGAGTGATGTGTCCGCCCTCCCCATCCCCATCCCTCCCTCCCTCCCTTGTCCCCCCAGGTGATGTGGATCTTCCTCCCACCCCTCTCTTTCCCCCGTGTGTGTCCCGTGCCCCATCCCATCCCTCTCTCCCTTCTCTTCCCACCCCTCTCTTCCCGTGGGCGGAGTCTTGTGTGTGGTCCTGTACAAGGCGGTGTGTGGTGTACCCCTGTACAAGGTGTGTGGATTGGTCCTGTATGTGGTCCCAAGCGGGGTGTTGTGTGGGTGAGTACAGGGGTGAAAGGCGGAGATGTGGTTGTTGGTGTGTGTGGGCGGTCCTGTACAAGGGTGTGCGTGTGTTCTATGTGTGTCGATGTGGTCCTGTACAGGTGTGTGTGTGCTGTGGTGTTGGTCCTGTACAAGGGGGGCGTGGTGTGGTGGTGGACATGTGTGTGGTGTGTCCTGTACAAGGGTGTTGTGTGTGTGGGTGGTCCTGTACAAGGGTGTGTTGGTCCTGTACAAGGGGGTGTGTGTGTGTGTGTGTGGGGGTGGGGGGTGGTCGTGTGTGGTCTGTACATGGCGTTTTATGTGTGCGTGGTCCTGTACAAGGTAGGTGTGTGTGTGTGTACAAGGGGTTAGGCTCTGTGTGTGTGGTCCTGTACAAGGGGTGGGGGGTGCCCTGTACAAGGTGTGTGTGTGCGTGTGGTCCTGTACAAGGGGGGCGTGTGTGGGGGTCCTGTAGGGGTGCTGTTTGTTTTTTGTGTGTGACAAGGGTGTGTGTCCTGTGTGTGTGTGGTCTCTGTACAAGGGTGTGTGTGTGTCCTGTACAAGGGGTGTGTGTGTGTGCGTGTGTGGGTCCTGTACAAGGGGGTGTGTGTCCGTCCTGTACAAGGGTGTGCGTGTGTGGGGACAAGGGGGGCGTGTGGTCCTGTACAAGGGTGTGTGGTGTAAAAGGGGGAGTGTGGGTCCTGTACAAGACCTGTGGGTGGTCCTGTACAAGGGGTGGGGGGGAGTCTGTGTGTGTGTGTGTGGTCCTGTACAAGGAGATGGGTGTGTGTGTGTGTGTCCTGTACAAGGGGAGGGTGTGTGTGTGTGTGTGGTCCTGGGGAGTGTACAAGGGTGTGTGTGCGTGTGTGGTCCTGTACTGTGTGGTGTGTGTGTGGTCCTGTACATGGATGGTGTGGGGTCCTGTACAAAGGGGGGTGTGGTCCTGCACAAGGGTGTGTGTGCAAGGTAGTGTGAGTGGTCCTGCACAAGGGGTTGTGGTCCTGTACAGGCGTGTGTGTTGTTGTGGTCGTGTGGTCCCGTACAAGGGGGGGTGTGTGTGTGTGGTGTGCGTGTCCTGTACAAGGGTTTTTGCGTGTGTGAGTCCTGTACAAGGGGGGGGGTGTGTGTGGTGTTCATGCGTGGTCCTCCTGTACAAGGAGTGTGCGTGTTGTGTGGTCCTGTACAGGGGGGTGTGTGTGTTACAGGGAGGTGCGTGTGTGTGGTGGTCCTGTACAAGGGTGTGTGTGTGTGTGTGGTCCTGTACAGGGGGTGTGTGTGTGGGTCTGTACAAGTGTGTGTGTGATGTGTGGTCCTGTACAAGGGGGTGTGTGCGGGTGCGTGTGCGTGCGTGCACAAAGGGAGCTGTGTGTGTGGTCCTGTACAGGGGGGGGGGGGGTGTGTGTGGTCCTGTACAGGTGTGTGTGTGTGTGTGACAAGTCCTGAAGAGGGGGGGGGGGGGGGGGGGATCCGACGCGTCCGATCGTGTACAAGTTCCTTGAGCCGTTCCCCTTGCTCTCCGCAGCCGTACAGAACAGCGCCAAAGGATGCCACCGGGACAAGCGCACCCAAGTGGTTTACAACGAGGACTACCTGGGCTAGTGCGGTGCCTCCCTTTGTCTCCGCCGTTCCCTGTCCTTCCCATTGTCCTGGCGTTCCCTGTTCTCCTACTCCCGTCCCTGTGACTCGGGTCGCCGACTGTAACGGTATTAGCTGGGACATCCTGCACATTGGCCTCTACATTGCTTTGTCCCGTACGGGACCGCCCTTGTTCCGTATTTGACCGCTACTGACTTACTACTCTATTACTCGGGTCGAGGGGACTGTCATGGTCGGAGCGCCGCGCCCGGACCCCGCCTCACCCCCACGTCCCGACGTAGTGCAGCCCGTGAAGTGCAGCAGCAGGTCAGTCGGTCGGCAGCCTGGCCAGCTGTCTGACCTTCGGACCTTCGCTTGCTGCCGACACGCTGCCTACACGGCCGATCGTCGGTTCATGAGTTGGACGAGGCGCCGGACTGTGCGTGCGTCGCGCCCGGGCCAAATCCCCTCCACTGGCCGCGGGCTGGGCTTTGTGTGCAGTCCAGCACCCGGGCCCGACTCACCATTCACCCAGCCACGGCCGAGTCGGGCAACGGTGAACGGTTTACCGTGGTGAATTTCTTCCTTATTTTGTCCTTTTGTCCCTTATTTGGGAGCGGGAATGTTGGCGACCCTACGTCTGTCACCCACACCTCCCCACCCCCTCTCAAACTCCCCTCCCTCTCTCAAACCTCCCCCCCTCTCAAACCTCCCCTCTCAAACTCCCCTCCCCCTCTCAAACCTCCCCTCTCAAAACCTCCCTCCCCCTCTCAAAACCTCCCCACCCCCTCTCAAACCAACCCCCCCACCCATTTCCCCTATCAAACTCCCCCCCCCACCCCCTCACAAATCTCCCCCCCACCCCTTCTAAAACTCACCCCCTCACAAATCTCCCCCCCACCCCTTCTAAAACTCACCCCTCACAAATCTTCCCCCACCCCTTCTAAAACTCACCCCCTCACAAATCACAAATCTCTCCCCCCACCCCTTCTAAAACAATCCCCACTCACCCCAAATCCCCTTCTACTCCCCAGCACTTCTCCCCCCAAAAACTCACCCTTCACAAATCTTCCCCCCACCCTTCTAAAACTCCCCCACCCCTCCAAAAACGTTCCCCCACTCACACCTCCCCACCCCCTCCCCCTCTCAAACCTCCCCCCCCCACTCCCCCTCTCAACCTTCCCCCCACCAAACTCCCCCCAACTCTCCAAACCTTCCCCCCCCCCCCCCTCCTCATAAACCTCCCCACCTCCCCCCCCCCCCCCACTCTCATAACCTCTACCCCTCCCCCTCGTCAAAACCTCCCTCCCTCCTCTCTACCAAACCTCCCCCTTTCTGCCTACCTCTCACCTCTCCCCCACCCCCCCCCTCCTCAAATCCTCCCCGCCCCACCTACCCCTCCCCTCTCAAAAACCTCACCCACCCCACCCCTCTAAAAACTCCTAACCTCCCCACCCCCGTCTCAAGTTTTCCTTCCCCTCTCAAACCCACCCGTCCCACCCCTCTACCCCTCCCCCTCTCAAACTCCCCCTCCCCTTCCCCCTCGCCCTCTCACCCCCCACCACTGTCCATTCACGGATTGATCCTAGCCCATTGTGGGTTGGGGTTGGAGCGGTGACCCTCCCGGCCCACACTGTGCGACTGTAGATCACGTGCCCTGGTGTAAATAAACAGGCTGTATCCACACCCTGCCCTGTGGTCATCTCTCCTCAGCCGCTGTCTCCACTCCTCACACCTTCTCGGGGCAGAATCAGGCCATTCGGCCCATCGGGTCTACTCCGCCGTTCAATCATGGCCGATGCATCTCTCCCTCCTAACCCCATTCTCCCTTGAGAGTGGAGGGGATGGGGAGGAGAGAGGAGGGGGGGTGGGGAGAGTGAGGGGGAGGTGGGGAGGGGGGGGACGGAGAGGAGAGGGGGGGTGTGGTGGGGAGGTAGAGGGGGTGATGGGGAGGGGGTGCGAGGTGGGAGGGAGATGGGGAGGGGGGGATGAGGGGAGAGGGGGGGGGTGGGGAGGAGAGGGGGGGGGTGGGGAGGAGAGGGAGGGTGGGGGGAGAGGGGGGGGGGAGGGGATGGGGGGGAGAGAGGGGGGATGGTAGTGTAGATGATATGTGTATACACCTTTAATGATAGTGACGTTGTTCATGTAACCACTCCCCACCAGTTAGTATAATTGTAACCCACACACCCCTAGCTCTCTGGTGATCGTGACAGACCATGTACAGCCAGGGCAATAATGTGTGATTAAATAAAGTAGTGAAGATCTAACGGTATCCTGTGAATCTACTTTACAGGGAGGAGAGGGGGGTTGGGGAGGAGAGAGGAGGGGGGGTTGGAGATGGGGGTGGGGAGGGAGAGAGGAGAGGGGGGTGGGGAGGAGGGGGGAGTGGGAGGAGAGAGGGGGGTTGGAGGAAGGAGGAGAGGGAGAGAGGTGTGAGTGAGGAGAGAGGGGGGGGGAGGGGAGAGGGGGGGGGTGGGGAGGGAGAGGAGGGGGGGTGGGGGGAGAGTGGGGGGGGTGGGGAGGGAGGGGGGGGGGGGGTTGAGAGGGTGAGGGGGGGGGGGGTGGGGAGGGAGGGGGGGGGGTGGGGAGGGGTGGGAGGGGGGGGGGTGGGGAGGGAGACGAGAGGGGGGGGTGGGGGGAGGGAGAGAGGGGGGTGGTGGGTGGAGAGAGGGGGGGGGGGGGGGAGGAGAGGGGAGTTTCACCAGGTTAATTCCCGGATGGGGACCATATGCTGAGATAATGGAGCGGCTGGGCATGTACACTCTGGAGTTTAGAAGAATGAGAGGAAATCTCATTGAAACATGTAAGATTGTTAAGGGCTTGGACACGCTAGAGGCAGGAAACGTTTGTTCCCTGGGGTGTTGTGGGAGTATTTAGTGTTGTGGTAATTCCTTTGGGGGAGAACCAGTGGATGATCAGCCATGATCCCATTGAATGGAGGTGCTGGGTTGAAGGGCCGAATGGCCTACTCCTGCACCTATTGTCCATTGTCCATATACCATTGAGTGTTTTATATATTATGTATATATATATATTGATATATTACATATTATATGTATATATTATATATATATATATTACACACACACACACATACATATACACACACATAAATAAATAAAGTGCAATAGGCTGTTAATGGCCATAGTTTTGTTTGAGTTGTGTTTAATAGCCTGATGGCTGTGGGGAAGCAGCTATTCCTGAACCTGGACGTTGCAGATTTCAGGCTCCTGTACCTTCTGCCTGATGGTAGCGAGGAGATGAGCCTGTGTCCAGATGGTGTGGGTCCTTGATGATGATGCCAGCGTTTTTGAGGCAGAGACTGCATCAGCCCCGGAGCCCAGAACCAGGGGCCACAGTTTAAGAATAAGGAGTAAGCCATTTAGAACGGAGACGAGGAAACACTTTCTCACAGAGAGTAAGTAAGTACGTTTATTGACCAGGTTTTCACATACAAGGAATTTGCCTTGGTGCTCCGCCCACAAGTAACAACATGACATACAGTGACAGTTACGAATGACTCAGAAAACACTAAACATTAATAATAATAAAACATTAATGATAAAACACCATTGATCAAGCATGTGAACCAACAAAATACCAGATCAAAGGGAGGCTACAGATTTTTGGCTGTTGAGTAGAGCAACTACTCGTGGATAAAAGCTGTTTTTATGTCTGGCTGTGGCAGCTTTGACAGTCCGGAGTCGCCTTCCAGAGGGAAGTGATTCAAAGAGTTTGTGGCCAGGGTGAGAGGGGTCAGAGATGATCTTGCCCGATGCTTGCTTCCTGGCCCTTGCAGTGTACAGTTCATCAATGGAGGAAGGCTGCAGCCAATAAACCTTCTCTGCTGATCGGACGATTCGCTGCAGCCTCCAGGTGTCGTGCTTGGTGGCTGAGCCAAACCAGACCATGATGGAGAAGGTGAGGACAGACTCTACGATGGCCGTGTAGAGTTGGGACCATCATCATTGCCCTGTGGGCAGATTGTGTTTCCTCAGCAGCTGCCGCAGGAAGTACATCCTCTGTTGGGCCTTTTTGACTGTGGAGTCGATGGTTGCCCCCCACTTAAGGTCCTTGGAGAAGATGGGTCCCAGGAACTTAAAGGACTCCACAGATGTGACTGGTGTTGTTGATGGTGAGTGGGGTGAGGGGAGGGGGAGCTCTCCTAAAGTCTACAGTCAATTCCACTGTCTTAAGTGCATTGAGCTCCCGGTTGTTGCGACGGCAGCAGGAAGCCAGCTGTGCCACTTCCTGTCTGTAGGCAGATTCCTCCCCATCCTGGATCAGTCCAGTCAGGGTTGTGTCGCCCGCAAACTTGTGAAGCTTGGCAGAGGTGTCTGTGGAGGTGCAGTCGCTGGTGTAGAGAGAGTAGAGGAGAGGGGAGAGTACGCAGCCTTGCGGTGCTCCTATGCTGAGCGTTTGCGGGTCCGAGATGTGCTTTCGCAGCCTCGCATGCTGCCTCTTGTCTGTCAGGAGGTAGCGGGGGTAGTGTGGGTGAACGCACGGAGCTATCGCGTCTCTGTAACCCCGCCCCCAGCCTGTCCCACTTTCACGACCTCTGCCGAGTTTGCCCTTAACATCCTCGCAGCATGGTCGTAACGAGGTCGTAACTAGGTCGTAGGTGCTCGTAGCATCAAGTAGGTCGGGGCGTTATTTTTCTAGCATGATGAAAAATGTCCACGAGTTAAAAAAAAGGTCGTGAAAGTGGGGCAGGCCCATTAAACTGTGACCCCCTGGTTCTGGACTCCCCCAACATCGGGAACAATTTTTCTGCATCTATCCTGCCCAATCCCTTCAGAACTTTGTATGTTTCTATGAGATTCCCCCTCATCCTTCTAAACCCGTAGAGTGATACAGCGTGGAAACAGGCCCATCAGCCCAACTTGCCCACACTGGCCAACATCTACACTCGTCACAGAGTGATACAGTGTGGAAACAGGCCCTTCAGCCCAACTTGCCCACACCCGACAACAATGTCCCAGCTACACTAGTCCCACCTGCCTGTGCTTGGTCCATAACCCTCCAAACCTGTCCTATCCATGTACCTGTCCAACTGTTAAACTATGGGGTAGTCCCAGCCTCAACTACCTCCTCTGGCAGCTCGTTCCATACACCCACCACCCTCTGTGTGAGAGAATGGAGCGTCTGGGCTTGTACACTCTGGAGTTTAGAAGGATGAGAGGGAATCTCATTGAAGCGTATAAGATTGTTAAGGGCTTGGACACACTAGAGGCAGGAAACATGTTCCCGATGTTGGGGGAGTCCAGAACCAGGGGCCACACAGTTTAAGAATAAGGAGTAAGCCACTTAGAACGGAGACGAGGAAACACTTTTTCTCACAGAGAGTGGTGAGTCTGTGGAATTCTCTGCCTCAGAGGCGGTGGAGGCCGGTTCTCTGGATGCTTCAAGAGAGAGCTGGATAGGGCTCTTAAAATGCAGAGTCAGGGGATATGGGGAGAAGGCCAGGAACGGGGTACTGATTGTGGATGATCAGCCATGATCACATTGAATGGCGGTGCTGGCTCGAGGGGCCGAATGGCCTACTCCTGCACTTATTGTCTATTATTGTATATTGATAGGTCATGATAATCTTATTCACTTCATGTTGTAGGAGTAGAACTAGGCCATTTGGCCCGTCGAGTCTACTCCACCGTTCAACCATGGCTGATCTCTGCCTCATAATCCCATTTTCCTGCCTTCTCCCCATAACCCTTGACACCCGTTCTAAACACGAATGTGTCTAGCTTGGCCTTCACAATCCCCACTGACTTGACCTCCACAGCCCTCTGTGGCAATGAGTTCCACAGATTCACCACCCTCTGACTAAAGAAAGTAGTTCCTCCTCACCTCCTTTCTAAAAGAGCGCCCTATAGTTCTTTGTATTTTATTTATTGTCATTATCTCATTTTAGAGACGACAAAATGGATTTTCCTTGCAGTCAGTAACATAAAAGTAAATAATAAATAAACATATTTTTTTAAAGCACAAACACAGAAGTCCACACCCAACATAACCCCACAGCGACACCAGAGTTAAGGAAGGTGCCATAGTCCAGCCAGCCTCCCTGCCGATCTTCCCAGATGTTCACCCGTGGTCGGGGCCACCCGAGCACCCGCAGGCCCTCTCGCCGGGAACGAGAAGGGAACGATGGGAGCCCCACGGAGAACATCTCAGCGGCCCGGACATCAGATCAGCCTCTCCCACCGGGTGTCCACAGGGGGGCGGAGGCGATGTTGGTCCGCGATGCCCGCGTTGGGGGCGAGCCACAGGGCAACGAGCAGGCCCAGCGCTCCGGGCTCAGACGGGATCCCGGTGAGGCATCGCCTATGTTCTCGCCGCTGTGCTGCTGGAGGTCTGGCGGTCGGCAGGAAAGGCGCGCCAATCCAGTGGGGGAGGACGCTACTCCTTAGTAGTTCCATCCTCTCCGGGAAGCGACTGGAGGACGGTATCCCCCTTACCGACCCCTCTTCCCCTCACATAAAAGAAATTTTTTTTTAAAAACACAAAAAACGTCTTCAAACATAACAAAAAAACAAAAACGGACTGAAGGCAGAGGCAGCTAGCAACAGCGCCACCGGATGACTCTTCAAGAGTCTTCTGCGGCTATGAGCTCCCATCCTCAACTCTCCCATTTGTGGAAACATCCTTTCTTGTATCAGACTTTACCTTGCGCTAAATGTAGGCTTAATCTGTACACCGTGAATGGTTCGATTGTAATCATAAGTGATAGGAGCACTTGTATAGGGCTCTGGTGAGACCACATCTGGAGTATTGTGTACAGTTTTGGTCTCCTAATTTGAGGAAGGACATCCTTGTGATTGAGGCAGTGCAGCGTAGGTTCACCAGATTGATCCCTGGGATGGCGGGACTGTCATATGAGGAAAGAATGAAAACACTAGGCTTGTATTCACCGGAGTTTAGAAGGATATCTTATAGAAACATATACAATTATAAAAGGACTGGACAAGCTAGATGCAGGAAATATGTTCCCAATGTTGGGTGAGTCCAGAACCAGGGGCCACACAGTCTTAGAATAAAGGGGAGGCCATTTAAGACTGAGGTGAGAAAAAATGTTTTCACCCAGAGAGTTGTGAATTTGTGGAATTCCCTGCCACAGAGGGCAGTGGAGGCCAAATCACTGGATAGATTTAAGAGAGTTAGATAGAGCTCTGGGGGCTAGTGGAGACAAGGGATATGGGGAGAAGGCAGGAACGGGGTACTGATTGGGGACGATCAGCCATGATCACAATGAATGGCGGTGCAGGCTCGAAGGGCCGAATGGCCTCCTCCTGCACCTATTTTTAGAAACATAGAAAATAGGTGCAGGAGTTCAGCCCTTCGAGCCTGCACCGCCATTCAATATGATCATGGCTGATCATCCAACTCAGTATCCGTCCTGCCTTCTCTCCATACCCTCTGATCCCCTTATCCAAGCCACAATATAGAATGAACTGGCCTCAACTACCCTCTGCAGAGAGTTCCAGAGACTCACCACTCTCTGTCTAATTTTCCCCCTTATCCTTAAGCTGTGATTGTCCTGGACTTCAACATCGGGAAGGCCTGTTCTATCTCTCCCTAAATTCCAGAGAGTAACCTCTATCCAATAAGACAGTCCTGACCCATTCTGGTGTACCTCCTGCACCCCTCTATGGCAATAATGTCCTTCCCAAAGACCAAAACTGCCCCTCCAGACACCCTGTACAACTAAGTCACTCACCTCAATTTCTATGTTTCTATGAGTAGAACTTGGCCATTCGGCTCATCATGTCTACTCTACCATTCAATATCTATCTATCTCTGCCTTCCCCCCCTTAAAACCCTGATGACAATATTTTCTATTATATTTTAAATTAAACATATAAAGTTGAGTCTTTCACTGGGTGGCAAGCAACAGAAAACATTCACTGTACCTCGGTACACACGACAATAAGCTAAACTCATCTTTTCTCTCCCACTACAAATTCAGATGGCCAAGGGGTAGGCTGGGCTAGATGGGCCGAGTGGTCCATCTCCATGCTGTGCCTTCCTGCCATTGTTCATAAGTGGTAGGAGAAGAATTAGGCCATTCGGCCCATCGAGTCTACTCTGCCATTCAATCATGGCTGATCTATCTCTCCCTCCTAACCCCATTCTCCTGCCTTCTCCCCATAACCCCTGACACCCCTACTAATCAACAATTTATCTATCTCTGCCTTAAATATATCCACTGACCTGTGGCCTCCACAGACTTAGACAATAGACAATAGGTGCAGGAGTAGGCCATTTGGCCCTTCGAGCCAGCACTGCCATTCAATGTGATCATGGCTGATCATCCCCAATCAGTACCCCGTTCCTGCCTTCTCCTCATATCCCCTGACTCCGCTATCTTTAAGAGCCCTATCTAACTCTCTTGAAAGCATCCAGAGAACCGGCCTCCACCGCCCTCTGAGGCAGAGAATTCCACAGACTTCTGTGTCAAATAATCCCACAGATTCACCACCTTCTGACTAAAGAAATCCCTCCTCATCTCATTCCTAAAAGAACTTCCTTTAATTCTGTGGCTGTGCCCTCTACTCCTAGACTCTCCCACCGGTTAGTTTGGATAAATTGCATTTGTTTTAACCAATTGCGAGGCGATCTGTTCAATAACGTTCATGTTCCCCACAGATGCTGCCTGACCCGCTGAGTTACTCCAGCACGCTGTAACTATCCAGTGAAAAGCACTCTGTGAAACGTCACCTATCCATGTTCCCCACAGATGCTGCCTGACCCGCTGAGTTACTCCAGCACTCTGTGTTTTACTCGGGATTTCAGCACCTGCAGTTCCTGGCGTCACCATTTTACAGTCGACCCTGTCGCCTGTTCGATCCTCACACACTCCTCCCCACACCCCCCCCCCCCCCCCGCCCGGAACTCGATCTAAACATTTGAAACGCCCCAGAAGAACTCGCTGGCCGAATGGTCTCCCAGGGCTCGGTACTATCCACCAGCCGGTTTCCTGACACCCAACCACCCCCCCCCCCCCCCCGCTCTCCCCAGTCACCCACGACCCCCCCCCCCCCCACCTTCCGTAATGGGACACCGAGTGCCCCATCTCACCTGTGCAGGTAAATTCCAGGTACAGGTAATGCCTGTATCGACAGTCCAGTCACGTCAGCAGCGGCCGGGGGCGAAGGGTGCCGGCGTCTGGGCGTGTCTCTGCCGTCTTCCTCTCTCCCCTCCCTCCTTCACCTGCAAGCCGGGCGCGCCCTGAATTGCTCCAGCAGTGATAGCCCGGAGCTGGAGCCAGCACCCAGCACAAGGACACCACACACACACAGTCCAGAGTCCAACCAATGCCAGATAGAAACACAGACAATAGCTGCAGGAGGAGGCTTTCGCCCTTCAAGCCAGCACCGCCATTCCATATGATCATGGCTGATCATTCCCAATCAATACCCCGTTCCTGCCTTCTCCCCATATCGCCTGACTCAAGGGGTCACAGTTTAAGGATAAGGGGGAAGTCTTTTAGGACAGAGATGATAATTTTTTTTTTCACACAGAGAGTGGTGAATCTGTGGAATTCTCTGCCACAGAAGGTAGTTGAGGCCAGTTCATTGGCTATATTTAAGAGGGAGTTAGATGTGGCCCTTGTGGCTAAAGGGATCTTCTTATGGAGAGAAGGCAGGTACAGGATACTGAGTTGGATGATCAGCCATGATCATATTGAATGGCAGTGCAGGCTCGAAGGGCCGAATAGCCTACTCGTGCACCTATTTTCTATGTTTCTATGACTCCGCTATTTTTAAGAGCCCTATCTAGCTCTCTCTTGAAAGCATCCAGAGAACCGGCCTCCACCGCCCTCTGAAGCAGAGAATTCCACAGACTCACCACTCTATGTGAGAAAAAGTGTTTCCTCGTCTCCGTTCTAAATGGTTTACCCCTTATTCTTAAACTGTGGCCCCTGGTTCTGGACTCCCCCAACATCGGGAACATGTTTCCTGCCTCCAGCGTGTCCAAACCCTTAACAATCTTATATGTTTCAATGAGATCTCGTCTCATTCTTCTAAACTCCAGAATGTACAAGCCCAGCCGCTCCATTCTCTCAGCATATGACAGTCCTGCCATCCCAGGAATTAACCTTGTAAACCTACGCTGCACTCCCTACATGGACCTCTTTGCTCCTATATTCGATTCCTCTTGCTATGAAGGTCCCCGTTCCTGCTTTCTCCCCATATTCTCCGATTCAGCCCTCAGAACGAGCTATAGACAATAGGTGCAGGAGTAGGCAATTCGGCCCTTCAAGCCAGCACCACAATTCAATATGGTTGAGTATCTAACTCTCTCTTAAATCCATCCAGTGACTTGGCCTCCACTGCCCTCTGTGGCAGGGAATTCCACAAATTCACAACTCTCTGGGTGAAAAATATTTTTCTCACCTCAGTCTTAAATTACCTCCCCTTTATTCTAAGACTGTGGCCCCTGGTTCTGGACTCGCCCAACATTGGGAACATTTTTCCTGCATCTAGCTTGTCCAATCCTTTTATATGTTTCTATAAGATCCCCCCTCATCCTTCTAAACTCCAGTGAATACAAGCCTAGTCTTTTCAATCTTTCCTCATATGACAGTCCCGCCATCCCAGGGATCAATCTCGTGAACCTACGCTGCACTGCCTCAATCACAAGGATGTCCTTCCTCAAATTAGGAGACCAAAACTGTACGCAATACTCCAGATGTGGTCTCACCAGAGCCCGATACAACTGCAGAAGTACCTCTTTACTCCTGTACGGAAATCCTCTTGTCATGAAGGCCAACATTCCATTAGCTTTCTTCACTGCCTGCTGTACCTGCACGCCAACTTTCAGCGACCGGTGTACAAGGACACCCAGGTCTCGCTGCACCTCCCCCTTACCTAGCCTAACCCTATTGAGATAATAATCTGCCCCCTTGTTTTTGCTGCCAAAGTGGATAACCTCACATTTATCTATATTATACTGCATCCGTGAGTGCTGTAAATGGCCTGTCCCACTTGGCCGTCATTCACTCGTCATATGTAAAATAGGTCGACGCGTGGGTAACTCGCACATTGCGCATGGTGAGGCGTGGAATCGCATGGCAGTGGCGCGCGGTGTTCCAGAATTTCGTAGTGTAATGAAATCCTCGCACGCCACCTGCGTGACGTATCGCGCACGCACGCTAATGCATTGGCTACGCATGGTTGCGTCACCCTGTGTCAACGTCCGTCACCGCTCGCCGCAGGGTATTCTAACGACGTCACGCGCATCACAACGCGTAAATGAGGCGCAAATGACGGCCAAGTGGGACAGGCCCTTAAGGCAGCAACTCTCCCGCTCCACCACCATGGTCGGCCCACCTTCCCAGAGGCCTCCACCCAACGCAGGCAGAGATTGGGTCAAGTCATTGCAAACTCACATCGAGTGGTTCATTCAAAGTGATGTGTCATTTTATTAAATCACTTAGAAATTATATTAACGTTATTTTACAAAACATACATGCATTGCATAGTGCTAAATGTGTTAAAAAAAAGCATCTTTGGTTCAAAAGTCAAAGTCCTAATCTGAGGAAAGACATTCTTGCCATAGAGGGAGTACAGAGAAGGTTCACCAGACTGATTCCTGGGATGGCAGGACTTCCATATGAAGAAAGATTGGATAAACTCGACTTGCACTCGCTGAAATTTCGAAGATCTCATAGACTTAGAAAAATCTTAAGGGGTTGGACAGGCTAGATGCAGGAAGATTGTTCCCGATGTCGGGGAAGTCCAGAACTAGGAGTCACAGTTTAAGGATAAGGGGGAAGTATTTTAAGACCGAGATGAGAAAATCATTTTTCACACAGAGAGTGTTGAATCTGTGGAATTCTCTGCCACAGAAGATAGTTGAGGCTCATTGTTATTGGCTCAGTTCGTTGGCTATATTTAAGAGGGAGTTGGATGTGGCCCTTGTGGCTAAAGGGGATCAGGGGGTATGGAGAGAAGGCAGGTACAGGATACTGAGTTGGATGATCATATTGAATGGCGGTGCAGGCTCGAAGGGCCGAATGGCCTACTCCTGCACCTGTTTTCTATGTTTCTAAAAGAGTTTATTGTCATGTGTCCCTGATAGGACAATGAAATTCTTTTTTTGCTTCAGCACAACAGAACATAGTAGGCATTGACTACTTTCCTGAACAACTGTTTGAAAAAGTCTAGCGCCAACATGTTGTTCCAATGCTATTAATCGAGAGGGCCCGAAGCATCGGGCTGCTGTAGCACGACTGGGGAGGCCTCAATAGGCCCGACTGTGGTGGACAAGGGGATGGGACTGGACTTTACTGCCTTCCCTCACAGTGGAAACCATTGTGGGGATGGTTTTATGTTTCCGTTAAATTCTTTAACGTTGTGTCTTATCTTTATTTGTGCACTGTATTGGCAAGTCAAATTTCTCTGCACCATTTGGTGAATGTGATCATAAATGTCCTTTGTCCTAATTCTGAAGTAGCTAAGCATGTAGGCTCACATGAAGGGCACAACTAGTTCCCTCTCTCTCTCTCTCTCTCCACTTTTAAAAATAGTTAATTGTTGATAATCTTGCCAGCTTTCAATGGCAGCCAACCTGAACACATGACACAATAGACAGAAGGTGCAGGAGTAGGCCTTTGGCCCTTCCAGCCAGCGCCGCCATTCACTGTGATCATGGCTGATCATCCCCAATCAGTACCCCGTTCCTGCCTTCTCCCCATATTCCCTGACTCCGCCATCTTTAAGAATTAGGCCATTTGGCCCAACGAGGCTCCTCCGCCATTCAATCATGGCTGATCTATCTTTCCCTCCGAACCCCATTCTCCTGTCTTCTCCCCATTATCATAGACAGCCTTACTAATCAAGAACCTGCCAATCTCAGCTTAAAAAAGTGCGCAATGACTTGGCCGCCACAGCCGTCTGCGGCAAAGAATTCCACAGATTCACTAGCCTCTGACTTAAGAAATTCCTCCTCATCTTTCTAAAAGTACATACTTTTAATCTGAGCCGCTGCCCTCTGGTCCTAGACTCTCCCATTAATGGAAACATCCTCTCCACAGCCAGACCTTCCACTATTGGGTAAGTTACAATAAGGTGTCCTCTCATCCTTCCAAACACCAGTGAGTACAGGCCCAGAGCCGTCAAACGCTCATCATGTGTTGGCTAACCCACTCATTCCTGGGATTGTTCTCGTGAACCTCCTCTGGACCCTCTGCAGAGCCGGCACATCCTTCCTCAGATACGGGGCCAAAAACTGCTCACAATAATCCAAATGCAGTCTGACCATCGCCTTATAGAGCCTCAGCATTACATCCCTGTTTTTATATCAGAGTCATCTGAAAAGAAATGCTAACATTGCATTTGCTTTCCTTATTACTGATTCAACTTGTATGTTTGAACTAGCACTCTACCTTGCACAACATTTTATATCCATTATCCTTTCTCTGTATACTGGGGACAGCTCGTGACAATAATAAACTGAACTGAACTAAAATAAGCTTTGGCTGATGGTCACCAACCATCTCCTGATGGTGTCCATCCATTGCCGGATGGTCCAACACCATTGATTGATGATCTGTCATCCATGACTGATGATCCGTCATCCATGACTGATGATCCGTCATCCATGACTGATGATCAGTCATCCATGATTGATAATATTCATCAACTATTGCCTGATGGTTTCCATCCATTGACTGACTGATGGTCACCCACGATTGCCTGATGATGCACCGAGCAAGGGCAACAGACCCACACAAACCCCCCCCCCCCCCACCCCACCCGCACGGCCTGTAGCACGCGGCGTTCCATGCCCTTCGACATTCCCGCCCTGTGTATGAGTGTCCGGATTGTCTGTAGGGGCAGAGCCATCACTCCTCCACTGGGACAGGAGTGATATGGATGGGCACCCGCGACCTCCAGGGGCAGAAGAAGGGGTAGACGGGCTCCTGGAAGGCAACAGAGACGGAGTAGACCTGCCGCTTGCGCTTGGCGTCATGGAAGGAAATGAGGTTGTCGTCCAAGTTGAGGAAAATCCCCACCCGGCTGATGTGCTCCAGGTTGCCCAGGTCAACGTTCTCCCTGTCCTTCACCTCATACTTGTCCCAGCTGTGGCCAATGGCCCAGTAGCCGTCTTCCGGGCACAGGACGACCCTGCCCGAGCGTGCGGCCGAAGCTCGCGCCACTCCCAGGTCCCAGTTGTGGCAGCCATCCACCGACACCTCCCAGTAGTGCCTGCCCTCCGTGAAGGACTCCTGCGCCAGGACGAAGGGGAAACGCTCGAACCTCTTGCCGTTCTCCGTCACGTTGCACCAGCCGCCCGCGTCGCAGACGGCCAACAGGTCCGCCGACACCTCCAGGTTGCCGTTGGCCGTCTCGGGGTCCAGGTGAACTGTGACTGGAAGCAGAGCCTTGTCAGGGGGGTGGGCACAATCCCTCCCACGCCCATGCCCGCCCATGCCCGACTTGCACCGCCCACCTCCTGCCCAGACCAGCGTGTGTCTGCAATATGCCAACCAAACCCTTCCCAGGTACCACACAATCAACCCTATGCCCAGGGGGACCACACACCCACGTACCCAACCATGCCCAACTCAATGCCCTAGACCACCCACCCACCAATGCCCAAGATGACCACATGCCCATCAACCCAACTCAATACCAACCCAATGCCCAAGACCAGACCCACCAACCAAACTATGGCCAAACCAATGGCCAAGACAACATTAACCAACCTGTCCATGCCCACCCAATGGCGGACCACACCCAACCATGCCCATCTCAATGCCCAAATGCCAAACCCAATGACCTGACCAACCCAATGGCCAAGACCACACTCACACCAACCCAACCATGCCAACCCAATGGCCAAGACCACACACCCACCAGCCCAACCAGGCCCAACCCAATGGCCAAGACCACACTCCCACCAGCCCAACCAGGCCCAACCCAATGGCCAAGACCACACTCACACCAACCCAACCATGCCCAACCCAATGGCCAAGACCACACACCCACCAGCCCGACCAGGCCCAACTCAATGGCCAGGACCACACACACTAACCCCGACCAGCCCAACCCAATGGCCAAGGACCACACACCCACCAGCCCAACCAGGCCCAACTCAATGGCCAAGACCACAATCACCCAACCATGCCCAACCCAATGGCCAGGACCACACACACTAACCCCGACATGCCCAAGATGACCACACACCCATCAACTCGACTCAATACCAACCCATTGGCCAAGAAGGCCACATACCCACCCTCCCAACCATGCCCAGCTCAGAAGATAGATAAAAGTGCAGCAGTGTCTCAGCGGGTCAGGTGGCATCTCTGGACAACATGGACAGGTGGCATTTTGGGTTGGGTTCCGTCAGGCTGAAAGTGGAGGCGGACCTATACTTTCACCCAAGGTCTGGCCAAGGGGAGTGACCAGTGCTGGCCACACCAGGCCTAAGATCCCCCCCCCCCTCCCTCCCCCCTGCTTTTCCAGGGTCCCGGTACCGTGGGAGGGGGAGATAGATTGGGCAGCCGCCTTACCTGCACATCTCATCATTTTTTCCCACTCTGCAACAGAGAGAGAGAGAGAGAGAGAACATGTTAGAACATAGAACAGCACAGCACAGGAACAGGCCCTTCAGCCCACAATGTCCGTGCCGTACAAGATAAACTGTCGAAACATTAAACTACAGATGCTGGCTAATAAACAGAGTGCTGGAGTAACTTAGCGGGTCAGGCAGCATCTGTGGAGAAAATGGATAGGTGACGTTTTGGGTCGCGACCCTTCGTCAGACTCTGAATCTCGGATGTTGACGTGAAACGTCACCCATCCATGTTCCTATAAAATCATAAGCGATAGGAGTAGAATTAGGCCATTCGGCCCATCTAGTCAACTCCGCCATTCAATCATGGCTGATCTATCTTTCTCTTTCAACCCCATTCTCCTGCCTTCTCCCCATAACCCCTGACACCCGCACTAATCAAATTCTATCTATCTCTGCCTTAAATATATTCATTGACCTGACCTCCACAGCCGCCTGTGGCAAAGAATCCCACAGATTCACCACCCTCTGATTAAAGAAATTCCTCCTCATCTAAAAGAACGTCCTTTAATTCTGAGGCTGTGCCCTCTGGTCCTAGACTCTCCCACTAGTGGAAACATCCTCTCCACAGCCACTCTATCCAGGCCTTTCACTATTCTGTACATTTCAATGAGGTTCTCCCTTCATTCTTCAAAACTCCCGCGGGTACAGGCGCAGTGCCGTCAAACGCTCATCATATGCTAACCCACTCATTCCTGGGAACGTTCTCGTAAACCTCCTCTGGACCCTCTCCAGAGCCAGCACATCCTTCCTCAGATATGGTGCCCAAAATTGCTCACGATATTCCAAATGCGGCCTGACCTGCGCCTTATGGAGCCTCACCCTCCCCCCCCCAGTTATTAGCCTTTTTGTGCCCTTTGCTTGCCAAGATCTCCTCTGGACTTGATCCATATCCCTCCATTTCCTGCACATCCATCTAAAAGCCTCTTAACAATAGTACCTGCCCCTCTGCCACCACCCCTGGCAGTACGTTCCAGGCCCCTTCCAATCTCCGTGTAAGTACATGTACCCTGCATAGCTCATCGAGTACAGCATGGAAATGGACCCTTCGGCCCAAGCTGCCCACACCGGCCAGCAATGTCCCAGCTACACTAGTCCCACCTGCCTGCGTTTGGTCCATAACCCTCCAAACCTGTCCGATCCATGTACCTGTCCAACTGTTTCTTAAACGTTGGGATAGTCCCAGCCTCAACTATCTCCTCCGGCAGCTCGTTCCATACACCCACCACCTTCTGTGTGAAAATGTTACCCCTCAAACTCCTATTAAATCTTTTCCCCTTCACCTTGAACCTATGTCCTCTGGTCCTCGATTCCCCTACTCTGGGTAAAAGACTCTACCCGATCTATTCCTCTGATGATTTTGTACACCTCTATAAGATCTCCCCTCATCTCCCTGCGCTCCATGGAATAGAGACCCAGCCTACTCAACCTCTCCATATAGCTCACACCCTCTAGTCCCGGCAACATCCTCGTAAATCTTCCCTTTCAAGCTCGACAATATCTTTCCGATAACAATAGCATTCCGATGACAGTAATAAATTATTCAGCTGAAGGGTCCCGACCCGAAACGTCACCCGTCCATTCCTTCCGCAGATGCTGCCTGTCCCGCTGATTTCCTCTGCCTTCCCTTTGGGAATTCCTCTCCGTAATTCCCCAGAAGATCCACAAGTCGGAATCTTGCCCGGTGTCGGGGGTGGGGTGCCGGGAATTTCAGCGCGATCCCCAACATGGCATGGAGGCGCGAGGGATAGAACCGCTCTCACAGCGCCAGAGACCCGGGTTCGATGCCGACCACGGGTGCTGCCAGTCTGTACGGTCTCCCCGCGACCTGCGTGGGTTTTCTCCAGGCGCTCAGGTTTCCCCACCAACACTCAAGGCAAGGCAGCGCCTTTACCACCCCAGGCAGCTGAGGAAATTCAGAGTCTCTCTGAGGATCCTTCAGTGTTTCTACTCTGGGGCTGTAGAAAGCACCTTGACCGGCCAACATCACAAACTGGTGTGACAACAGGGCAGGAAGGCTCTGCAGAGAGTAGTGAGTTGGCCGAACACACTATGGGAACTACACTCACCCCCCTGCAGGTCCTGTACACCAGGAGGGGCAGATCCAGAGCCAGCAACATTATGGGGGACCCCTACCCCCCCCAGCAACGGACTGTTCCAGCTGCTGCGGTCAGGCAAACGCCTCCGCTGTCACGCTGTGAAAACAGAGGGGATGAGAGACAGTTTCAAAAGACAACAGGTGCAGGAGGAGGCCATTCGGCCCTTCGAGCCAGCACTGCCATTCACTGTGATCATAGCTGATCATCCCCAATCAGTACCCCGTTCCTGCCTTCTCCCCATATCCCCTGAACCGCTATCCTTGAAAGCCCTATCTAACCCTCTCTTGAAAGCTACCAGAGAACCTGCCTCCACCGCCCTCTGAGGCAGAGAATTCCACCACTCACAACTGTGAGAATTTTTTTTTCCTCGTCTCCATTCTAAATGGCTTACACCTTATTCTTAAACTGTGGCCCTGGTTCTGGACTCTCCCAACATCGGGAACATGTTTCCTGCCTCCAGCTTGTCCAAACCCTTAACAATCTTATGTTTGTTAAGACTGAACAGTCTGAAGAAGGGTCTCGACCCGAAACGTCGCCTATCTCCTTCGCTCCTTAGATGCTGCTGCACCCGCTGAGTTTCTCCAGCTTTGTGTACCCTTAACAATCTTATATGTTCCAATAAGATTCCCTCTCATCCTTCTAATCTCCAGAGTGTACAAGCCCAGCCACTCCATTCTCTCAGCACATGACAGTCCCTCCATCCCGGGAATTAACCTTGTAAACCTACGCTGCACTCCACTCCTCTTGTTGTAAAGGCCATCAGGACTGTAAACTCTGATCTCACTTACTGTTCTGTTCTTTATTTCTTTATTTTTTTTCTAAAATGTAAATACTGGTTCTGTTCTGTTGTCCTGTTGCTCTGCACAACTCGCAGGCAAAGCCACTTTCATTTCACTGTGCATCTTGTATGTGTATGTGACAAATAAACTTGACTTGACTCGGGTTTATTGGCTTTTGACGTAAATGTGAATTGTGTTCAGATGCAGCAGGCAGTGAAGAAAGCGAATGTCATGTTGGCCTTTATAACAAGAGGAATCGAATATAGGAGCAAAGAGGTCCTTCTGCAGTTGTACAGGGCCCTAGTGACACCACACCTGGAGTATTGTGTGCAGTTTTGGTCCCTTAACTTGAGGAAGGACATTCTTGCTATTGAGGGAGTGCAGCGTAGGTTTACAAGGTTAATTCCCGGGATGGCGGGTCTGTCATATGCTGAGAGAATGGAGCGGCTGGGCTTGTACACTCTGTGGAGTTTAGAAGGGGTGAGAGGGGATCTTATTGAAACATATAAGATTGTTAAGGGCTTGGACACGCTAGAGGCAGGAAACATGTTCCCTATGTTGGAAAAGTCCAGAACCAGGGGCCACACACAGTTTAAGAATAAGGGGTCAGCCATTTAGAACGGAGATGAGGAAACACTTTTTCTCACAGAGAGTTGCGAGTCTGTGGAATTCTCTGCCTCACAGGGCAGTGGAGGCCGGTTCTCTCGAAGCTTTCAACAGAGAGTTAGATAGAGCTCTTAAAGATAGTGGAGTCAGGGGATATGGGGAGAAGGCAGGAATGGGGTACTGATTGGGGATGATCAGCCATGATCACATTGAATGGCTGTGCTGGCTCGGAGGGCCGAATGGCCTCCTCCTGCACCTGTTGTCTATTGTCTAGTGTGTGTGTGTGTCGGACTGTGTTAATGTGCGGGGATCGCTGGTCAGCGTGGACCCAGTGGGCCGAAGGGTCTGTTTCCGCTCTGTATCGCGAAACTAAACAAGACTAAACGTGACACTTGGGCAGCTAGGAGGCAACCTTGCAAAGGTAAAGGGAGGTTTTCACCAGCAACTTACCGATGGTATTGAGAAGTTTGTTGTATTCTGCAAAAAACAGGGGGTTGTGATATGGTTAATGGTCAAAGAGTGTTTGTATAACAAAAGGCAGATGGAGGTCGCGACCAACATGCCCCTTACAGTCGCTCATCTCCCCCTGCCCACCCCCCTCCTGCTGCTATGCTCCCCTCATCCCTGCACCCTCTCCCCTCATCCCTGCCCCCTCACTCCTCCCCTCCCCTTCCCTCCCCGCCCCCCACCTCCCCTCTCCTAATTCTTCCTCCCTCCCCCCAATCACCCTTCCCTCTTCCCTAACCAAATCCAAAAAATAATAAAATATAAAAAAATTTACCCTACCAATTCCTCCTTGCCCGAACCCTGCGCGCCCCACCCCCCTCATTCCTCACCTGCCCCCCTCCCTCCCCCACTCCTGCCTCCCCCTTCTCACCCCCTCCCCACCTCCCCTGCCCCCTCTCACCCCCCCACCCCCTCTCTCCCCCCCCTTTCTCACCTGCCGTCCCCTCCCACCTTCCTCCCACCTCCCTACTCCCACCCCCTCTTCTCTCCACTCTCCCCCTCACCTGCTCCCTCCCCCTTATCTGCCCCTCAACCTCGCCCTGCCCACTCTCCCCCCCTCACCTCCCCATCGCCTGCTTCACCTGTCCCCTCTCTCTCCTCAACTCCCCCCCTCCCCACTCTCACCTTCTTTAGCCTCGGCCTTTTGATTCTCTGCAAGAAGAGGGGACTCAGATGAAAAACTAAACACCCGCAGATGGCACAGAGCGTCGGGGTTAGGAGGGAGGGGAGAGGAAAGGGGGGGGAGAAGGGGGGGGGGGGGGGGAGGAAGGGGGGGGGGAGGAAGGGGGGGGGAGAATGGGGGGGGAAGCAGGAAGGGGGGATGAGGAAGGGGGGGAGGAAAGGGGGGGGGAAGAAGGGGGGGGGGAGGAGGGGGGGGGAGGAGAAGGAGGGGGGAGGGGGGGGGGGAGAGGAGGGGGGGGAGGAAGGGGGGAGGTGAGGAGGGGGGGGAGGAAGGGGGGGGAGAAGGGGGGGAGGAAGGGGGGGGAGGAAAGGGGGGGGTAGGGAGAAGGGGGGGGAGAAGGGGGGGGAGAAGAAGGTGGGGAGATGGGGGGGTAGGAAGGGAGGAGGAAGGGGGGGAGAGGGGGGGAGGAGAGAGGGGTTGGGGAGGAAGGGGGGGAGAGAACAAGGGGGGGGAGAGAAGGGGGGGGGAGGAAGGGGGGGGAGAGGAAGGGGGAGAGGGGGGGGAGGAAAAGGGGGGGGAGAGAAGGGGGGAGAAGGGGGGGGGAGAGGGGGGGGGGGGGAGGAAGGGGGGGGGGAGGAAGGGGGGGGGGGGAAGGTGGGGGGGAGAAGGGGGGGGAGCGAAGGGGGGGGGAGGAAGGGGGGGGAGAGGGGGGGGGGGGAGAGAGGGGGGGGTTGAGAAGGCCTGGGGGAAGGCCCAGGTCCGGGGGGGGGGAGTGTGCAGGGGAGGGGCTCCGGGGAGGAGGGGGGGGGGAGTCTCCGGGGTTGTCTGGCCTGAAGGGGGGGAGAGGGATGGGGGGGCGGAAGGGGGGGGCGGCGGGGGTGGGTGCCCCGGGGGTGGGGGCCTTGGGGTGGGGCTTTGCGTGGAGAGAAAGAGGGGGTCTGGGGGGGGGGGGGGGGGAGGGAGTCGGGCCCGGGAGCTGGGGGGGTCTGAGGAGAAAGGGGGGGAGGGGGGGGGCTTGAGGAAGGGGTCCGGGCGGAGAGCAGGGGGGGGAGTCTGTGTGTGGGCCGGGGGGGGAGGGCGGGGGCTCTGTCGAGTGGGGCTTGGCTCGGGGTGGGTAGAAGGGGGGGGGGGAGAAGTGGCTGCATTTTGGTGTGCAGATGGTGTAGGAGGGAGGAGAAGGGGGGGAGAAGGGGAGAGAATTTTCCGCAACTGTGTGTCTCTGGCCCCGTGAACAAGTGTTTCTCTTCTCCGTGGCGCCTCCAAATGGCTTACCCTTAATTCGTTGGAGAAAACGTATGGACCAAGCGCAGGCATCAATGAATGGGTAACCGCCTTCTTCTTGGAGTTGGAGGACCTAAGCCTGTATCACTGGTGGACTCGTGTAGCTGGGACATTGTTGGCCGGTGTGGGCAAGTTGGGCTGAAGGACCCATTTCCACACTGTATCGCTCTGTGACCCCACCCACCGCACCTACACCCCACCCCAAACCCTTCCCATGCTTTTCTCCAGCGCCGTTCCTTACCCAAGTCTTGCAAGTATTTCTGCCTCTCTGAAATAGAGACAAGAGAAGATCAGCCAGAATCGCGGGCAACGCAAGTCCGACGCATGTTTGTAAGTAACCTAAGCGATAGGAGCAGAATTAGGCCATTCGGCCCATCTAGTCTACTCCGCCATTCAATCACGGCTGATCTATCTCGCCCTCGTCACCCCATTCTCCTGCCTTCTCCCCGTAACCCCTGACACCCGCACTAATCAAGAATCTATCTATCCCTGCTTTATGGGCCTGTCCCACTTAGGCGACTTTTTAGGCGCGTGCAGGAGACTCACCGCTCGCCTCATGGTCGCCACATGTTCGCTGGTGGTCTCTGGTGAGTCTCAGTCTTGGCCGCGAGGAGTTCCCGCATTCTGGGAACTAGTCGCGGCTAATCTTTCAACATGTTCTGCGACCAAAAATCGGTCGCCATGGAGAAAATCGATATTCCTCCAGTCGTAGGTGCAGTGGTAGTGGGGTCACCATGTAGTTATGGGTAGTCAAGGTAGTCATAGGTAGTTTTAGTTAATCGCCTTTGCGGACCGAGCATTTTCATTGGCTCATTGGGGGGAAAAAACGTAAGCACGAGTTTTCAGAACCAAGGAAAACCGACCGGTAATGTTAAATGTCCGCTAAACTTCACAGCTGTGTATCTCTGGCTTAGTCTGGCTTCTTAAAGGTGTCTCCACTCCGTCTCCCCCCCCCCCCTCTTTTAAAGGACTTACCGTACACGGTGCTATTCGTCTTAACCTTCCTGTTTATCGCGGCGTGTGTCTGCTTGGCTTTGCACCGGGTGAATTTCAGACAGCGCTCCCCCGCTTGCCCTGGCCCCCACCTTTGCGGGGTGTGTGTGTGTGTGTGTGTGTGTGTGTGTGCGTGTGTGTGCGTGTGTGTGTTTGTGCGTGCATGTCTGTGTGCGTGTGTGTGTGCGTGTGTCTGTGTGTGCGTGTCTGTGTGCGCGTGTGTCTGTGTGTGTGCGCGTGCGTGTGTGTCTGTGTGTGTTTGTGCATGTGTGTGTTTGTGCATGTGTGTCTGTGCGCATGTGAGTGTGCGCGTGTGTTTGCATGTGTGTGAGTGTGCGTGCGCGCATGTCTATGTGTGTGCGTGTGCATGTGCGTGTCTGCGTGTGTCTGTGTGTGGGCGTGTGTGTATGTGCGTGCTTGTGCGTGTCTGTGCGTGCGTGTACGTGTCTGTGCATGCGTGTGCGTGTATGCGGGTGTGCGTGTATGCGGGTGCGCGTGTGTGCGTGTCTGTGTGTCCGTGTGTGTTTGTGCATGTGTGTCTGTGCGCATGTGAGTGTGCGCGTGTGTGTGCGCATGTGTGAGTGTGCATGTGTGTGAGTGTGCGTGCGCGCATGTCTATGTGTGTGCGCGTGTGTGTGCATGTGCGTGTCTGCGTATGTCTGTGTGTGGGCGTGCGTGTGTGTATGCGCGTGCGTGTGCGTGTCTGTGTGTGCGTGCGTGTGCGTGTATGCGGGTGCTTGTACGTGTCTGTGTATGCGTGTGCGTGTCTGTGTGTGTGCGCGCGTGTGTGTTCCACTTTGACAGTCACCGTTCCAGTTCCCGGTTATTCAGGCGAGTGCCACCAACGTGACAGTCGCCAGTGGTCGGCTGCAAAGTCGCCCAAGTGGGACAGGCCGTTTAAAAATTGACTTGTGGCCTCCACCGCCGTGTATGTGGCAATGAATCCCGCAGATTCACCACCCTCTGGCTAAAGAAATTACTCCTCATCTCCTTCCTAAAGAGGCGTCATTCACTTCTGAGGCTGTGACCTCTGGTCCTGGACTCTCCCACTAGTGGAAACATCCTCTCCGCATCCCCTCTATCCAGGCCTTTCACTATTCGGTAACGTTTCAAAGGGGTCGCCCCCCTCCCCCATCCTTCTAAACTCCAGCGAGTGCAGGCCCAGTGCCGACAAACGCTCATCGTACGTGAACCCCCTCATTCCTGGGATCGTTCTCGTCAACCTCCTCTGGACCCTCTCCAGAGCCGGCACTATTCTCCTCCGATTTAGCAAGTGGGCGCGCCCCAGATTCCCCCCTCCCTTCCCCTCACACTTACCGAGTTCTGCTTGGTTCTCTTGTCTAGCTGTGAGGGTAAGCATTGGGAGAGAACAGAACATAGATTAGAATCTCAGAGACATGGATACATCAGTCTGAAGAAGGGTCACGATCCAAAACGTCACCAATGCTGCCCCACCCGCTGAGTTTCTCCAGCATTTTGTGTCTACCTTAGAAACATAGAAAATGGGTGCAGTAGGCCATTCAGCCCTTCGATCAATATGATCATGGCTGATCATCCACAATCAGTACCCCGTTCCTGCTTTCTCCCCATATCCGCTGATTCAATTGTCTATTGTCATCTTCCCCCCTGGCCGCTCCCTGGATCGCATCACCGGTCCTCCGGTCACTGACAGCAGAGCCACCCCTCCCCTTGACTGGGTGGACAACAGACAATAGGTGCAGGAGCAGGCCATTCGGCCCTTCCAGCCAGCACCGCCATTCAATGTGATCATGGCTGATCATCCCCAATCAGTGCCCCGTTCCTGCCTTCTCCCCGTATCCCCCGACTCCGCTATTTTTAAGAGCCCTATCTAGCTCTCTCTTGAAAGCAACCAGAGAACATGCCTCCACGCTCTCTGAGGCAGAGAATTCCACAGACTCACCACTCACTGTGAGAAAAAGTGTTTCCTTGTCTCCGTTCTAAATGGCCAACCCCTTATTCTTAAACTGTGTGGCCCCTGGTTCTGGTCTTCCCCAACATCGGGAACATGTTTCCTGTCTCTAGCGTGTCAAAACCCCTAATAATCCGATATGTTTCAATAGACAATAGGTGCAGGAGCAGGTCATTTGGCCCTTCAAGCCAGCACCGCCATTCACTGTGATCATGGCTGATCATCCCCAAATTAACAGACTGTACCCTGTTCCTGCCTTCTCCCCATATCCGCTATCTTTAAGTGCCCCATTGCGCTCTCTCTTGAAAGCATCCAGAGAACCTGATAAGATCCCCTCTCATCCTTCTGAACTCCAGAGTATACAAGCCCAGCACCGCCATTCTCTCAGCATATGACAGTCCCGCCGTCCCGGGAATTAACCCTGTAAACCTACGCTGCACTCCCTCAATAGCAAGAATGTCCTTCCTCAAATTAGGGGACCAAAACTGCACACAATACTCCAGGTGTGGTCTCACTAGAATTCCTGTATAACTGCAGAAGGACCTCTTTGCTCCTATACTCAACTCCTCTTGTTATAAAGGCCAACATGCCATTGCCTTTCTTCACTGCCTGCTGTGCCTGCATGCTTACTTTCAGTGACTGATGAACAAGGACCCCCAGATCCCGTGGTACTTCCCCTTTTCCCAACTTGACGCCGTTTAGACAGTATTAGATTAGATGGACACACTGATCTGTTCTGTATTCATGCCTACTATGTTCTATTGTGCTGAAGCAAAGCAAGAATGTCATTGTCCTATCTGGGACACATGACAATGAACTCTCTTGTCTCTTGAATCTAAGCCTTAAGCAACTCTGTGCACCAGGTGCCTGCACCAAAGATGGCCAGCCCCAGCTGCAGTTCATGGATGTCCTCGCCAGCAACAAAGATGGCCACCCCCTCCCACAGTTCACCGCCATCCCTGTCCCTGTCTCTGTCTCTTGAATGCTGAACGTTGAGCTCCTCCGGTGGCCCGGATGAGCTCGCGGATCTCCACCGTGGGAATGAGTGGAGTGGCGTCGGGAGGGAGCGAGAACATCCATCGAGACTCATTGCCCGAGGGGTCCCCTTCCACCCGCTCTCTGCAAAGGGACACACCACCCACATCCCCCCCCCCCCCCCCCCCTGTTGGCTGGTTCAAAGTCACTTACCGAGAGTATCGCGCAGAGATTCGTAATCTAGAGAGAGAAGAACAGGCACGATTAATCACCACTCTCACTGCCGGACAAGACCTTTCGCCCAAACTTCCTACTCCCTCAATAGCAAGAATGTCCTCATTCTTGCTAGGGGCCTGTCCCACTTGGGCCATTTTTCAGCCGACTGCCGGCGACTATGAGATGCTATGAGAATGCAGGGTGACTTGGACAGGTTGGAGGAGTGGGCAGATGCATGGCAGATGAAGTTTAATGCGGATAAATGTGAGGTTATCCACTTTGGTAGCAAAAACAGGAAGGCAGATTACTATCTAAATAGCGCCAAGTTGGGAAAAGGGGAAGTACAACGGGATCTGGGGGTCCTTGTTCATCAGTCTATGAACGCAAGCATGCAGGTACAGCAGGGAGTGAAGAAAGCCAATGCATGTTGGCCTTTATAACAAGAGGAGTTGAGTATAGGAGCAAAGAGATCCTTCTGCAGTTGTAGTGCCGTAGTGAAACTATACCTGGAGTATTGTGTGCAGTTTTGGTCCTCTAATTTGAGGAAGGACATTCTTGCTATTGAGGGAGTGCAGCGTAGGTTCACCAGGTTAATTCCCGGGATGGCGGGACTGTCGTATGCTGAGAGAATGGAGCGGCTGGGCTTGTACACTCTGGAGTTTAGAAGGATGGGAGGGAATCATATTGAAACATGCAAGATTGTTAATGGTTTGGACACGCTAGAGGCAGGAAACATGTTCCCCAATGTTGGGGGAGTCCAGAACCAGGGGCCACAGTTTAAGAATAAGGGGTTGGCCATTTAGAATGGAGACGAGGAAACACTTTTTCTCACAGAGAGTTGTGAGTCTGTGGAATTCTCCACCTCTGAGGGCGGTGGAGGCAGGTTCTCTGGATGCTTTCAAGAGAGAGCCAGACGGGGCTCTTAAGGATAGCGGAGTCAGGGGATATGGGGAGAAGGCAGGAACGGGGTACTGATTGGGGATGATCAGCCGTGATCACAGTGAATGGCTGTGCTGGCTCAAAGGGCCGAATGGCCTACTCCTGCGCCTAATGTCTATTGTCTATTTAGGGGATGGGGGTTCCCCTCTTCCATTATAGATGGGGCTCTCACCAGGGTCTCTTCTATACCCCGTGACTCTGCTCTCACTCCCCATCCCCCCCACTTGTAACAAGGGCAGAGCCCCCCTTGTCCTCACCTTCCACCCTACCAGCCGTCACATACAACAGATAATCTTCCGGCATTTTCGCCATCTCCAATGGGACCCTACCACTGGCCACATCGTCCCATCTCCTCCCGTCGGCTTTCCGCAGAGAACGCCCCCTCCGTAACTCCCTGGTCAATTCGTCCCTTCCCTCCCGCGACACCCCCTCTCCCGGCACTTTCCCCTGCAACCGCAGGAAATGCTACACTTGTAGCTTTACCTCCCGCCTCGACTCCATCCAAGGACCCAAGCTGTCGTTCCAGGTGCGGCAGAGGTTCACCCTGCACCTCCTCCAACCTCATCTACTGCATCCGCTGCTCTCGGTGTCAGCTGCTCTACATCGGTGAGACCAAGCGCAGGCTTGGCGATCGCTTCACCCAACACCTCCGCACAGTCCGCATTAACCAACCTGATCTCCCGGTAGCTCAGCACTTCATACCCCCTCCCATTCCCAATCCGTCCTTTCAGTCCTGGGCCTCCTCCATGGCCAGAGTGAGGCCCAGCGCAAATTGGAGGAGCAGCACCTCATATTTCGCTTGGGTAGTTTACACCCCAGCGGTATGAACATTGACTTCTCTAACTTCAGATAGCTCTTGCTTTCTCCCTCCTTCCCCTCCCCCTTCCCAGTTCTCCCACAAGTCCAACTGTCTTCACCCCCACCCCACATCAGTCTGAAGAAGGGTCTCAACCCGAAACGTCGCCTATTCCTTCTCTCCATAGATGCTGCCTCACCCGCTGAGTTTCCCCAGCATTTTTTGTCTCCCTTCGATTTTTCCAGCATCTGCAGTTCTTTCTGATAGATCTTTAGTTCAGATTAGATTAGAGATACACCACCAAAACAGGCCCTTCGGCCCACCGAGACATGCAGACTAGCACCATCCTACACATTAGGGACAATTTACAGGTTTATCAACTGTACGGCTTTGGAGTGTGGGAGGAATTGGTTTGTCCCGTACGGGACCGCCCTTGCCCCGTATTTGACTGCTACTACTCGGGTCGAGGGACTGTCAGGGTCGGAGCGCCACGTCCGGATCCCGCCTCACCCGTCCCGACGTAGTGCAGCCCATGGAGTGCAGCAGCCGCAGCAGCGCCTCGCCCGTGGCCCCGTCGGTCGGTCGGTCGGCAGCCCGGCCAGCTGTTTGACCTTCGGACCTTCGCTGACCTCCGACACCACCAACACCCCTCCTTCTCGTCGGCTCATGAGTTGGACGGGGCGCCGGACTTTGCGCGCGGCCCCCCCGGTCCAAAACCCCTCAGCTGGGCCCACCGGCTGGGCTTTGTGTGCAGTCCAGCACCCGGGCCCGACTCACCATTCACCCAGCCACGGCCGAGTCCGTCAACGGATTGCCGCGGGGAATTTGTCCCGTATTTTGGGCTTTTGTCCCTTATTTGGGAGTGAGATCGTTGCCGACCCTAGATATGGGCCAACTCGGCCAAAGTGCCAATTTGGTGGTCGGTGTGGGCAAATCTCTGTCTATATAAGAAGTGTCCAAATGGTGACTTACCGCGGATTGTTGGTCGATTGCTCAGATCTGAAAGAGAGGGAGAGAGTTTGTGGTGAGAACTGGACTCATAACGCCCTCGCCAGCCAACCCCTGTCTGAATGGTCCCTTCACAAGCAGTTGGTCGAGACGATAGCAAACTCAATGCCAGCAGTTACTTCAAGAGGGCTTGTCTACAAAAACAGGGAATGTAAAGCTGAGGCCCTATAAGGCGCAGGTCAGGCCGCATTTGGAATACTGTGAGCAATTTTGGGCCCCATATCTCCGGAAGGATGTGCCGGCTCTGGAGAGGGTCCAGAGGAGGTTTACAAGAACGATCCCAGGAATGAGTGGGTTAACGTACGATGAGCGCGTGTCGGCACTGGGCCTGTACTCACTGGAGTTTAGAAGAACAAGGGGGGGGAGGGGGACCTCATTGAAACGTTACCGAATAGTGAAAGGCCCGGATAGAGTGGATGTGGAGAGGATGTTTCCACTAGTGGGAGAGTCTAGGACTAGAGGGCACAGCCTCAGAATTTGAAGGATGTTCTTTTAGGAAGGAGATGAAGAGGAATTTCTTTAGGTAGGAGGGTGGTGAATCTGTGGGATTCATTGCCACAGACGGCTGTGGAGGCCACAAGTCAGTGGATTTATTTAAGGCAGAGATAGATGGATTCTTGATTAGTGCGGGTGTCAGGGGTTGTGGGGAGAAGGCAGGGGAATGGGGTTAGGTGGGAGAGAGCCATGATTGAATGCCGGAGTAGACTTGATGGGCTGAATGGCCTAATTCTTCTCCTATCTCTTATACCCTTATTGTCACTGTGGAAGAGTTAGACACCGAGCCCAGTAAGATGCAGCGCAGAAACAGTCCCTTCAGCCCATCGAGCCCATGCTGTGCACCGATCACCCGATCAAACTGGGTCTCTATTCCATGGAGCGCAGGGGGATGAGGGGAGATCTTATAGAGGTGTACAAAATCATGAGAGGAATAGATCGGGTAGATGCACAGAGTCTCTTGCCCAGAGTAGGGGAATCGAGGACCAGAGGACATAGGTTCAAGGTGAAGGGGCAAAGATTTAATAGGAATCTGAGAGGTAACTTTTCCACACAGAGGGTGGTGGGTGTATGGAATAAGTTGCCAGAGGAGGGAGTTGAGGCTGGGACTATCCCATCGTTTAAGAAACAATTGGACAGGTACATGGATAGGGACAGGTTTGGAGGGATATGGACCAAGCGCAGGCAGGGGGGGACCAGTGTAGCTGGGACATTGTTGGCGGGTGTGGGCAAGTTGGGCCGCAGGAAGGGCCTGTTTCCACACTGTATCGCTCTGTGACTAGTGTAGATGGGGCATGTTGGCCGGTGTGGGCAAGTTGGGCTGAAGGGCCTGTTTCCACACTGTATCACGCTCTGTGACTAGTGTAGATGGGGCATGTTGGCTGGTGTGGGCAAGTTGGCCTGAAGGGCTGTACAGTTTTTGTCCCTGGCCCTGAAATGGCCTCGCACAGACCTTACCTTTCATCCTCCCATCCTGTTCCCTTGCCCTCCTGATGCCGTACAAAGCTGCTGCGATGCCCGCCAGAAGAACAACGAATATGACCCAGAAGCCAACCATCCAACCTGAGGTACCTGGGAAGAAGGCGTCTGTGGAGACACGAGACAAGATTGGTGCAGACAACACAATACGAAAGTAAGCGTGCAGGTACAGCAGGCAGTGAAGAAAGCGTGTTGGCCTTCATAACAAGAGGAATCGAATATAGGAGCAAAGAGGTCCTTCTGCAGTTGTACAGGGCCCTGGTGAGGCCACACCTGGAGTATTGTGTGCAGTTTTGGTCTCCAAATTTGAGGAAAAACATTCTTGCTATTGAGGGAGTGCAGCGTAGGTTTACATGGTTAATTCCCGGGATGGCGGGGCTGTCATATGCTGAGAGAATGGAGCGACTGGGCTTGTATACTCGGGAATTTGGAAGGATGAGAGGGAATCATTGAAAAATTAAGGGTTTGGACACGCTAGAGGCAGGAAACATGTTCCAGATGTTCGGGGAGTCCAGAACCAGGGGCCACAGTTTAAGAATAAGGAGTATACCATTTAGAACGGATATGAAGAAACACCTTTTCACACAGAGAGTGGTGAGTCTGTGGAATTCTCTGCCTCAGAGGGCGGTGAAGGCCAGTTCTCTGGATGCTTTTAAGGGAGAGCTAGATAGGGCTCTTAAAGACAGTGGAGTCAGGGGATATGGGGAGAAGGCAGGAATGGGGTACTGATTGTGGATGATCAGCCGTGATCACATTGAATGGTGGTGCTGGCTCGAAGGGCCGAATGGCCTCCTCCTGCTCCTATTGTCTATTGTCCATCTATGTGGGTGCACACCTGAGGCCTCTGTAGGTAAACACCTGAGTCTATAGAAATAGAAAATAGGTGCAGGAGCAGGCCATTCGGCCCTTTGAGCCTGCACCGCCATTCAATATGATCATGGCTGATCATCCAACTCAGTATCCTGTACCTGCCTTCTCTCCATACCCCCTGATCCCTTTAGCCACAAGGGCCACATCTAACTCCCTCTTAAATATAGCCAATTAACTGGCCTCAACTACTTTCTGTGGCAGAGAATTCCACAGATTCACCACTCTCTGTGTGAAAAAAAAAAGTTCGCATCTTGGTCCTAAAAGACTTCCCCCTTATCCTTAAACTGTGACTCCTTGTTCTGGACTTCCCCAACATCGGGAACAATCTTCCTGCATCTAGCCTGTCCAACCCCTTATGAATTTTGTACGTTTCTATGAAATCCCCCCTCAATCTTCCAAATTCCAGCGAGTACAAGCCGAGTCTATCCAGTCTTTCTTCAAATGGAAGTCCTGACATCCCAGGAATCAGTCTGGCGAACATTCTCTATTCCCTCATTTTAAAAAAAAAAAATCATTAATTCTGCCTTCCTTACATTGATTCAAATGAAGCAGCTTCTACAACCATCAGTCTATTAAACACTACAACCAGACTGATTCCTGGGATGGCAGGACTTTCACAGAAACATAGAAAATAGGTGCAGGAGGAGGCCATTCGGCCCTTCGAGCCAGCACCGCATTCATTGTGATCATGGCTGATCGTCCCCAATCAATAACCCGTGCCTGCCTTCTCCCCATATCCCTTGACTCCACTAGCCCCTAGAGCTCCATCTAACTCTCTCTTAAATCCATCCAGTGACTTGGCCTCCACTGCCCTCTGTGGCAGGGAATTCCACAAATTCACAACTCTCCTGGTGAAAACGTTTTTTCTCACCTCAGTCTTAAATGACCTCCCCTTTATTCTAAGACTGTGGCCCCTGGTTCTGGACTCGCCCAACCTTGGGAACATTTTTCCTGCATCTAGCTTGTCCAGTCCTTTTATAATTGTATATGTTTCTATAAGATCCCCCCTCATCCTTCTAAACTCTAGTGAATACCAGCCCAGTCATATGAAGAAAGACTGGATAGAATGTCGGTGCTGTCTCGAAGGGCCGAATGGCCTACTCCTGCACCTATTGTCAATGTAGGCAAACACACCTGAGATGTCGAGCTGTGCCTGGGTGGTGGTCCCCAGCAGGGTGTTGTGGATGCTGCAGTTGTAGGGTCCACGTTGGGCACTGGTCACGGTCAGCGAGCTCTGCACGACCAGTAACTTGTCTGCTCCTGCCTCCATGGTGTCCTCGTGTCCCTCCAGCAGCCTCCCCCTGCCGTCTCTCCACTCCACCCGAGGCTCGGGGAACCATCCTGCCGACTGGCAGCCCAGCAGGATGTCACTGCCCTCGTAGCCCGACATCTTCACCACCGGCTGGTGGCCCTGGCCTGGGGGGACAGGCGGTGGTCAGTGGGGACAATGGTGACCTGTGTACTCACTCACCCCTCACCCCTCACCCCCTCCATCCCCTCCCCTCCCCCCCACTCTCCTCCCTCCCCCTCCCCCTCTCCTCCCTCCCCATATCTTGCCACCCCTCTCCCCCTCCCCATCTCCCCCCCCTCTAGCCCTCTCCTCCTCCCTCTCTTCCCACCCCTCTCATCCTCCCCCCTCTCCTCCCTCTCTGTTCTCTCTCCCTCTTCTCCCACTCTCCCTCACCCTCTCCTCCTCCCACCCCTCTCCTCCACCATCTCCCTCTCTTCCCACCAACCCCCCTCTCCCTCTCCCCTACCCTCCTGCCTCCCACTCCTTCCTCCCTTCTCCTCCCTCTCCTTCCTCCGCCACCCCTTCCCCCTCCTCCTCCCTCCCCTTCCCTCCTCCCACTCCCTTCCCTCCTCCCCTCTCCCCATTCCCCATTCCTCCCTCTCTTCCTCATCCCAAACGCTCTCGCCACCCTCATGCCTCCCTCTCCATCTGCCCCCTCCCTCTCCCCTTCCTCCCTCCCTCTCCTCCACCCCCTCCCTCTCCACAACCTCCCCTCTCCATCCTCCTGCCCCTCTCCTCCACCACCTTTCCTACTCCCACTCCTCCTCCTTCCCCTCCCTCCCTCCCCCCTCCCCACCCTCTCTTCCTCCTCCCTTCTATCCCTCTCCCCCTCCTCCTTCCCCATCGCCCCTCTCTTCCCACTGCTCTCCCTCTCCTCCTCCCCCCCTCCCCAGCCCTCTCCTCCTGCCTCCCTCCCCTTCTGCCCCCTCTTCCTCCCCCCCTCTCCCCTCCCCCCCCCCCCCCCCCCCCCGGGCCAGCAGCAACCTTGACTCACTTGCCACCTTCAAGTCGAGGATTCCCTCCTCGTCCAGATCCATGGACACCACGAAACACTTGTACCTGCCCTGGTCCTCCACGTTGACGTTCCTGAGCAGCAGGGAGACGTTGCCCTGGGCAAACTGGTCGGGGAAGAGGTGGGTGCGCCCGGAATACCGCTCCACCTGGGCGTCCGGGTGGTCCTTGCCCGTGCGGTACAGGTGCACCACCTGAGACCAGTCCGTGCGGAACCATCGCACCTCCATCGCTGCCGGCATCGCCGGCGGCACCAGTTGGCAATCCAGGATCACATCCGTGCCAAACGTCGCCAGCACCGGCTCAGGTGGTGTCCTCACCGTAAACTCACCTGTGGCTGGGGGGGGGGGAATCGAAACATTAAAAATATGTGCAGGAGTAGGCCATTCGGCCCTTCGAGCCAGCGCCGCCATTCAATGCGATCACGGCTGATCATCCCCAATCAGTACCCCGTTCCTGGTTTTTCCTCATATCCCTTGATTCCATCAACCCCAAGAGCTAAATCTAACTCACTCTTGAAAACATCCAGTGAATTGGCCTCCGCTGCTTTTGCGGCAGAGAATTCCACTGATTCATAACTCTCTGGGTGGACCGGCATTCAGGGTGATCATCCCCAATCAGTACCTCGTTCCTGCCTTCTCCCCATATCCCCCGACTCCGCTATCTTTAAGAGCCCTATCTAGGTCTCTCTTGAGAGCTTCCAGAGAACCGGCCTCCTCCGCCCTCAGAGGCAGAGAATTCCACAGACTCACCACTCTCTGTGAGTAAAAGTGTTTCCTCGTCTCCGTTCTGAATAGCTTACTCCTTATTCTTAAACTGTGTGGCCCCTGGTTCTGGACTCCCCCAACATCGGGAACATGTTTCCTGCCTCCAGCATGTCCAAACCCTAAATAATCTTATAAGTTTCTATAAGATGCCCTCTCATCCTTCTAAACTCCAGAGTGTACAAGCCCAGCCGCTCCATTGTCTCAGCATATGACAGTCCCGCCATCCCGGGAATTAACCTGGTGAACCTACGCTGCACTCCCTCAATAGCAAGAATGTCCTTCCTCAAATTAGGGGACCAAAACTGCACACAATACTCCAGGTGTGGTCTCACTAGGGCTCTGTTCAAATGCAGAACGTCCTCTTTGCTCCTAGACTCGACTCCTCTTGTTATAAAGGCCAACATGCCATTCGCTTTCTTCACTGCCTGCTTTACCTGCATGCTTACTTTCATAGACTGATGAACAAGGACCCCCAGATCCCATTTTACTTCCACTTTTCCCAACTCCCAGTGTAGGTTCACCAGGTTAATTCCTGGGATGGCGGGACTGACATATGATGAGAGAATGGAATGACTGGGCTTGAATTTAGAAGGATGAGAGGATATCTTATAGAAACATCTAAAATTCTTAAAGGATTAAAAAGGCTAGATGCAGGAAACATGTTCCCGATGTTGGGGAAGTCCAGAACGAGGGACCACAGTTTAAGAATAAGGGGTAAGCCATTTGAAACGGAGACAATGAAACACTTCTTCACCCAGAGAGTTGTGAGTCTGTGGAATTCTCTGCCTCAGAGGGCGGTGGAGGCAGGTTCTCTGAATACTTTCAAGAGAGCTAGATAAGGCTCTTAAAAATAGTGGAGTCAGGGGATATGGGGGGAAGGCAGGAACGGGGTACTGATTGGGGATGATCAGCCATGATCACATTGAATGGGGGGGGGGTGTGGGGGGTGTGTGTGGTGGGGGGTGGTGTGTGTGTGGGGGGGTGTGTGGGGTGTGTGTGTGGGGGGGTGTGTGTGTGGGGTGTGTGTGGTGGGGGGGGTGTGTGTGTGTGGGGTGTGTGTGTGGGGTTTGGTGTGTGTGTGGGGGGGGGTGTGTGTGTGTGGGGGGGTGTGTGTTGGTTGTGTGTGTGTGGTGGGGGGGGGGTGTGTGTGGGGGGGTGGGTGTGTGTGGGGGGGGGTGTGTGTGTGTGTGTGTGTGGGGGGGTGTGTGTGTGGGGGGGGGGTGTGTGTGTGTGGGGGGGGGTGTGTTGTGGGGGGGGGGGGGGGTGTGTGGGGGTGTGTGTGTGGGGGGGGTGTGTGTGGTGGGGGGGTGTGGTGGGGGGGGTGTGTGTGGGGGGGGTGTGTGTGTGGGGGGTGTGGTGGGGGTGTGTGTGTGTGGGTGTGTGTGTGTGGGGGGGTGTGTGTGTGTGTGGGGGGTGTGTGTGTGGGGGTGTGTGGGGGGGGGGGGGGTGTGGGGTGTGGGGGGGGGGGTGTGTGGGGGGGGGGTGTGGGGGGGGGTGTGTGTGGGGGGTGTGTGTGTGTGGGGGTGTGTGTGGGGGTGTGTGTGGGGGTGTGTGGTGTGTGTGTGTGGGGGGGGGTGTGTGTGTGGGGAGGGTGTGTGTGGGGGGGGTGGTGTGGGGGGTGGGGGGGTGGTGTGTGTGTGTGTGGGGGGTGGGTGTGTGGGGGGGGTGTGTGGGGGGGGTGTTGTGTGTGGGGGGGTGTGTGTGGGGGGTGTTGTGTGGGGGGGGTGTGTGTGTGGGGGGTGTGTGTGGTGTGGGGGGGGGGGGGGGGGTGGGGGGGTGGGTGTGAAACAGTGAGACACACAAAAGGGTTGTGGACACAGCTCGGATCATCATCGCGACTGAGGGCAGGCAGGATTAGCCGAGGATATTTGGAGCCGGGAAGATGCAGGAGCTAAGGACCGTCACCGTCTTACCCAGAGAGTTTGGGATGAGCAGCAGGAGCATCGATCCAAGATATCTCCACGTCATCCCGAGAAAGTCTTCGTCCAATCACCGACCGTCAGACACACAACATTGCTGGACCTGCAGCAAGATAACATATGATGAGTGTTTGGGCCTATACTCGCTGGAGTTTAGAAGAATGAGGGGGGACCTCATTGAAACGTACAGAATAGTGAAAGGCCTGGATAGAGTGGATGTGGAGAGGACGTTTCCACTAGTGGGGGAGTCTAGGACCAGAGGTCACAATTAAAGGATGTTATTTTAGAGAGGACGTGAGGAAGAATCTCTTCAGTCAGAGGGTGGTGAATCTGCGGAACTCATTGCCACAGACGGTGGTGGAGGTCAAGTCAGTGGATCCTTTGGATCCGTCTTCTCTTAGGAGGACACAAACAATCTTCCTGGAATACTAGTGGCCAGAGAATATTGGGTGTTGGAGGAACTGAAGGAAATCCACATCAGGCAGGAAATGGTGTTGGATAGACTGATGGGACTGAAGGCTGATAAATCCCCAGGGCCTGATGGTCTGCATCCCAGAGTACTTAAGGAAATGGCTCTAGAAATCGTGGATACATTGGTGATAATTTTCCAATGTTCCATAGACTCGGGATCAGTTCCTGTGGATTGGAGGGTAGCTAATGTTATCCCACTTTTTAAGAAAGGCAGGAGAGAGAAAACAGGGAATTATAGACCAGTTAGCCTGACATCGGTGGTGGGGAAGATGCTGGAGTCAATTATAAAAGATGAAATAGCCAAACATTTGGATAGCAGTAACAGGATCGGTCCGAATCAGCATGGATTTACGAGAATCTTTTGAGGATGTAACTGGGAAAATGGACAAGGGAGAGCCAGTGGATGTAATGTACCTGGACTTTCAGAAAGCATTTGATAAGGTCCCACATAGGAGATTAGTGGGCAAAATTTAGGGCACATGGTATTGGGGGTAGAGTGCTGACATGGATAGAGAAGTGGTTGGCAGACAGGAAACAATGAGTAGGGATTAACGAATCCCTTTCAGAATGGCAGGCAGTGACTAGTGGGGTACCGCAAGGCTCGGTGCTGGGACCGTAGCTATTTACAATATACATCAATGATTTGGATGAAGGGATTCAAAGTAACATTAGTAAATTTGCAGATGACACAAAGCTGGGTGCCAGTGTGAAGTGTGAGGAGGATGCTATGAGAATGCAGGGTGACTTGGACAGGTTGGGGGAGTGGGCAGATGCAGTTTAATGTTGATAAATGTGAGGTTATCCACTTTGGTATAAAAACAGGAAAGCAGAATATTATCTAAATGGTGTCAAGTTGGAAAAAGGGGAAGTACAACGGGATCTGGGGGTCCTTGTTCATCAGTCTATGAAAGTAAGCATGCAGGTACAGCAGGCAGTGAAGAAAGCGAATGGCATGTTGGCCTTTATAACAAGAGGAGTTAAGTATAGGAGCAAAGAGGTCCTTCTGCAGTTGTACAGGGCCCTAGTGAGACCACATCTGGAGTATTGTGTGCAGTTTTGGTCCCCTAATTTGTGGAAGGATATTATTGCTATTGAGGGAGTGCAGCGTAGGTTTACAAGGTTAATTCCCGGGATGGCGGGACTGTCATATGCTGAGAGAATGGTGCAGCTGGGCTTGTATACTCTGGAGTTTAGAAGGATGAGAGGGGATCTTATTGAAACATATAAAATTCTTAAAGGATTGGACAGGTTAGATGCAGGAAACATGTTCCCGATGTGGTGAGTCTAAAACCAGGGGCCACAGTTTAAGAATAAGGGGTAAGGCATATAGAACCGAGACGAGGAGACACTTTTTCTCACAGAGAGTGGTGAGTCTGTGGAATTCTCCGCCTCAGACGGCGGTGGAGGCAGGTTCTCTGGATGCTTTCAAGAGAGAGGGCTCTTAAAGATAGCGGAGTCAGGGGCTATGGGGAGAAGGCAGGAACGGGGTACTGATTGGGGATGATCAGCCATGATCACATTAAATGGCGGTCTGGATTGAAGGGCCGAATGGCCTACTCCTGCACCTATTGCCTATTGATATTTTTAAGGCAGAGATAGATAGATTCTTGATTAGTACGGGCGTCAGAGGTAATGGGGAGAAGGCAGGAGAATGGGGATAAGAGAGATAGATCAGCCATGATTGAATAGTGGTTTAGACTTGATGGGTCGAATGATCTAATGCTGCTCCTATCAGATGGTAGATGCATTTTAGTGTGGATAAATGTGAGGTTATCCACTTTGGTGGCAAGAACAGGAATGCAGATTATCATCTGAATGGTGTCAAGTTGGAAAAAGGGGAAGTACAACAGGGATCTGGAGGTCCTTGTTCATCAGTCACTGAAAGTAAACATGCAGGCACAGCAGGCAGTGAAGAAAGCAATGGCATGTTGGCCTTCATAACAAGAGGAGTTGAGTATAGGAGCATGGATGTCCTTCTGCAGTTGTACAGGGCCCTAGTGAGACCGCACCTGGAGTATTGTGTACAGTTTTGGTCCCCTAATTTGAGGAAGGATATTCTTGCGATTGATGGAGTGACACAAACACGTCTTCATATTATATGGCAGAATAAAAATTCCAGACTAAGTAAAAAATACTGACAGAAATCAAAAAAATACAGTGGTTTGGCACGGCCGAACCTTAGATTCTACTATTGGGCAGTTAATGTTCGTTATTTAACGTTTTGGACAAAAGATTTAGAAGATACCCAATGCCCAGGATGGATAAAGCTTGAACGCGATTCGCTCCAAGGGCTATCATTGGCTTCTATTCTAAGGGCCTCGTTACCTTTTACAATTACGAGATTGAATAAATATACGACTGACCCAATAATAAGACATACATTCCGAATATGGTTTCAATTTCGTACGTTTTTTGGACTGAATGATTTTGTCTTATCGAGTCCTATCATATCTAATTTTCTCTTCCAACCTTCTAGTACTGATCAAGCCTTTCTATTATGGAAGAGGAAGGGATTAGTAGCTGTTCACGATTTGTTTTTGGATGGTTGTTTCATGTCTTTCGAACAACTCCAATAAATACAATTTACCTAATTCACACTTTTTTAGATATTTACAAATTAGACATTTTTTGAAGGCTACTCTACCCTTTTTTCCCGTTACCACATCAAACCGAAATCTTGGAAAGAAATTTACATTTGAACCCTTATCAGAAAGGATTAATAACGACTATTTACGAGTTGATTTTGAAATTACAAATAGATACATTTGATAAAATTAAGAATGACTGGGAAAGAGAACTCCAAATTTCTTTATCGATAGAGAAATGGGAGAGGATTCTTCAATTAGTTAAGACTTCCTCAATATGTGCAAGACACACTTTGATACAATTCAAGGTGGTTCACAGAGCTCATTTCTCAAAAGATAAGTTGGCTCATTTTTATGGTCATATAAATTCTACCTGTGACTGAAGTGGCCTCACTGACCCATATTTGAGGGTAGCTAATGTAACCCCACTTTTTAAAAAGGGAGGGAGAGAGAAAACGGGGAATTAAAGACCAGTTAGTCTAACATCGGTAGTGGGGAAACTGCTAGAGTCAGTTATTAAAGATGGGATAGCAGCGCATTTGGGAAGTGGTGAAATCATTGAACAAAGTCAGCATGGATTTATGAAAGGTAAATCATGTCTGACGAATCTTATTGAATTTTTTGAGGATGTAACTAGTAGAGTGGATAAGGGAGAAGCAGTGGATGTGTTATGTCTGGACTTTCAGAAGGCTTTCGACAAAGTCCCACACAAGAGATTAGTATACAAACTTAAAGCACACGGTATTGGCGGTTCAGTATTGATGTGGATAGAGAACTGGCTGGCAGACAGGAAGCAAAGAGTAGGAGTGACGGGTCCTTTTCAGGAATGGCAGGCAGTGACTAGTGGGGTGCCGCAAGGCTCAGTGCTGGGACCCCAGCTATTTATAATATATATTAATGATTTGGACGAGGGAATTAAATGCAACATCTCAAAGTTTGCGGATGACACGAAGCTGGGGGGCAGTGTGTTAGCTGTGAGGAGGATGCTAGGAGGCTGCAGGATGACTTGGATAGACTGGGTGAGTGGGCAAATGCATGGCAAATGCAGTATAATGTGGATAAATGTGAGGTTATCCACTTTGGTGGCAAAAACAGGAAAGTAGACTATTATTTGAATGGTGACCGATTAGGCAAAAGAGGAGATGCAGCGAGACCAGGGTGTCATGGTACACCAGTCATTGAAAGTAGGCATGCAGGTGCAGCAGGCTGTGAAGAAAGGGAATGGTATGTTGGCATTCATAGCAAAAGGATTTGAGTACAAGAGCAGGGAGGTTCTACTGCAGTTGTACATGGTCTTGGCGAGGCCACCACCTGGAGTATTGCGTACAGTTTTGGTCTCCTAATCTGAGGAAAGACATTCTTGCCATAACAGAGAAGGTTCACCAGACTGATGGCTGGACTTCCATATGAACAAAGACTGGATAGACTCGGCTTGTACTCGCTGGAATTTAGAAGATTGAGGGGGGATCTCATAGAGACTTACAAAATTCTTAAGGGGTTGGACAGGCTAGATGCAGGAAGATTGTTCCCGATGTTGGGGACGTCCAGGACAAGGGGTCACAGTTTAAGGATAAGGGGGAAGTCTTTTAGGACGAGATGAGAATTTTAGATTCTATAAGAAACAGAAAATAGGTGCAGGAGTAGGCCATTCGGCCCTTCGAGCCTGCACCGCCAATGAAGTGTTTTTGAGCGACTGGTTATGCAGCATATCAAAAATAGCCTACCTGCCAACCTAGACCCACTGCAGTTTGCCTACAGAGCCAACCGATCCACAGAGGATGCAGTCTCAACAACACTGAACCTCGTACTGCCACACCTTGATCGGAAAAATACTTATGCCAGCAACCTCTTCATAGACTTCAGCTCTGCTTTTAAACACAATCATTCCGCAGCAGCTGGTGGAGAAGTTGGAGTTATTGGGGGTTGATGCTGGCACATGTCACTGGGTCCTGAACTTTCTATCGCAATAGCAGCAGACAGTCAGGGTGGGCAGTAGGACATCAAAAACCATAGCCGTGAGCACTGGCTCGCCCCAAGGCCTGTGTCCTAAGCCCCCTGCTGTTTAGTCTGCTTACACACGACTTCACTGCTAGACTCAACAACAACTTCATCAACAAGTTCGCTGATGGCACAACAGTGGTGGGTCTCTCAGTGACAATGATGAGTCAGCGTACAGGATGGAGGTGGAGCTGCTCACAGGATGGTGCAAATCCCACAACCTCATTCTCAACGTGAGAAAAACAAATGAAGGAGATGGTGGTTGACTTCAGGAGGGCGGAAAAACAACGCCATACACCTCTGCACATCGATGGAGCTGATGTGGAAAGGGTCAGCAGTGTGAAGTTCCTAGGACTCAAACCTGTCAGATGACCTGACGTCCACGACCAACACCACAGCACTGGTCAAGAGAGCCCAGCAGCGACTACACCCTCTCCGAAGACTACGGAAAGCAGGTCTCCCCACTGCACACCTACGAACTTTTTATAGGGGGACAATCGAGAGCACATTAACCTACGGCATCACCTCCTGGTTCGGGAGCTGCAAGGCGTACGAACGGCACCAACTGGACAGGATTGCGAAGACCGCCAGCAGGATTATTGGTGCTCCACTCCCTTTATTGCTGGACATATACAGGAAGAGATGTATTAGCAGAGCCATCTCCGTCATCAAAGACCCCTACCACCCATCGCATCACATATTCTCCATCCTGCCATCTGGGAAGAGGTACAGGAGCATCAGCTGCAAAACCAGCAGGATGCTCCTCAGCTTCTTCCCGCAGGCAATTAGACTGATAAACGGACTTTGCCCCCTGCCAAAGTATCGAGCACCAAACGCCAACCTGGACACACTGAAGCAGAGCCATTGTCGTGCCACTGCCGATCGGAACTCGTGACATATGTACTTTTATTCTCTATCTCTATTACTGAATGGACACTGGTTGAGAATGCTTTTTCATTTTTCTCTGGGTATGCAAATACTCAGAAAAATGATAATAAAGATATACAATAACTCCCTCTTAAATATAGCCAATGAAGTGGCCTCAACTACCTTCTGTGGCAGAGAATTCCGGAGACTCACCACTCTCTGTGTAAAATATGTTTTTCTCATCTCGGTCCTAAAACATTTCCCCCTTATCCTTAGACTGTGACCCCTTGTCCTGGACTTCCCAAACATCGGGAACAATCTTCCTGCATCTAGCCTGTCCAACCCCTTAAGAACGTTGTAAGTTTCTATAAGATCCCCCCTCAATCTTCTAAATTCTAGCGAGTACAAGCCGAGTCTATCCAGTCTTTCTTCATATGAAAGTCCTGACATCCCAGGAATCAGTCTGGTGAACCTCCTCTGTACTCCCTCTATGGAAAGAATGTCTTTCCTCAGATTTGGAGACCAAAACTGTACGCAATACCCCAGGTGTGGTCTCACCAAGACCCTGTACAACTGCAGTAGAACCTCCCTGCTCCTGTACTCAAATCCTTTTGCTATGTATTTATCCGTCCCGTTACATAGATAGATAAATAGGTGCAGGAGGAGGCCATTCGGCCCTACGAGCCAGCATCGCCATTCATTGTGACCATGGCTGATCGCCCCCTATCAATAACCCGTGCCTGCCTTCTCCCCATATCCCTTGACTCCACCAGCCCCTAGAGCTCTATCCAACTCTCTCTTAAATCCATCCACATGATTTGGCCTCCACTGCCCTCTGTGGCAGGGAATTCCACAAATTCACAACTCTCTGGGTGAAAAAGTATCTTCTCACCTCAGTCTTAAATGGCCTCCCCTTTATTCTAAGAATTGACTAGATTTGAATCTTTTTTTAGTTTAGTTCAGAGATACAGCGAGGAAACAGGCCCTTCGGCCCACCGGGTCCGTGCCGACCAGCGATCCCCGCACACTAACACCATCCTACACCTACTAGGGGCAATTTTTACATTTACACCAAGCCAATTAACCTATAAACCTGCACGTCTTTGGAGTGTGGGAGGAAACCAAAGATCTCGGAGAAAACCCACGCAGGTCACGGGGAGAACGTGCAAACTCCGTACAGACAGCACCCGTAGTCGGGATGGAACCCGGGTCTCCGGCGCTGCACCAACGTGACCGCCCCTCCGTGGGCCGCGAATCCGTGGGATTCTTTGCCACAGACGGCTGTGGAGGCCACAAGTCAGTGGATATATTTAAGGCAGAGATAGATAGACTGTTGATTAGTGCGGGTGTCAGGGGTTACTGGGAGAAGGCAGGAGAATGGGGTTGGGAGGGAGACATAGATCAGCCGTAATTAAATGGCGGAGTAGACTTAGACAACAGGCAATAGGTGCAGGAGGAGGCCATTTGGCCCTTCGAGCCAGCACCGCCATTCAACGTGATCATGGCTGATCATTCACAATCAGTACCCCGTTCCTGCCTTCTCCCCATATCCCCCGATTTGGCTATTTTTAAGAGCCCTATCCAGCTCCCTCCTGAAAGCATCCAGAGAACCGGCCCCCACCGCCCTCTGAGGCAGAGAATTCCACAGACCCACCACTCTCTGTGAGAAAAAGTGTTTCCTCGTCTCCGTTCTAAATGGCTTACCCCTTATTCTTAAACTGTGGCCCCTGGTTCTAGACTCCCCCAACATCGGGAACATGTTTCCTGCCTCTAGTGTGTCCAAGCCCTTAACAATCTTATATGTTTCAATGAGAATACCTCTCATCCTTATAAACTCCAGAGTGTAAAAGCCCAGCCGCTCCATTCTCTCAGCATATGACAGTCCCGCCATCCCGGGAATTAACCTGGTGAACCTACGCTGCACTCCCTCAATAGCAAGAATGTCCTTCCTCAAATTAGGGGACCAAAACTGCACACAAATTAGGGCACTTAAAACTTATTTCTACTCTCAAGCCTTTCTTGAGGGCCCGTGAGGGAGTGCTGTATATATATATTTATGTATGTATTGTTAGATCTATGTACCACTGTATGTAACACGTTAGTACCTGCACTAATATAAAGCACTTTGGTCAATGAGAGTTGTTTGTCCCGTTCCACCCATCGGTTGATTGCTTTGACCACATTAATCGCCAGAAGATCTATTTTATTTAAATGAAAAGACTCTAACCCTCCGACCACACACCATTGGTACTCTGAAACGATATAGTGTTTAAATTTAGAAAAAAATTAAGAGTGACATTGTTGAACCCTTGGTTAAATTTGATAGGACTTGGGGAAGATTTATTCAACATTTTCACAAGAAATAAATTGTCCCCTCTCCAACTGTTATAATAATTATTTTACCTTTATACGGTGGAACGGACTTGACGACAAACAGGGACTTTGTGTTTTTTATATATAGGTTTTCTTTTAAACATTTAACTACATTTAACAGAGATAATATATATAAGCATCTGGATAAACAGGGTCTGATCAGGAACAGGCAACATGGATTTGTGCCTGGAAGGTCATGTTTGACAAACCTTCTTGAATTTTTTGAAGCGGTTACTAGGGAAATTGATGAGGGTAAAGCAGTGGATGTTGTCTATATGGATTTCAGTAAGGCCTTTGACAAGGTTCCCCATGGAAGGTTGGTTAAGAAGGTTCAATCTTTGGGTGTTAATGGCGGAGTAGCAAGATGGATTCAACAGCGGCTGAATGGGAGATGTCAGAGAGTAATGGTGGATGGCTGTTTGTCAGGTTGGAAGCCGGTGACCAGTGGGGTGCCTCAGGGATCTGTGTTGGGTCCACTGTTGCTTGTCATGTACATCAATGATCTGGATGATGGAGTGGAAAATTGGATAAGTAAGTATGCAGATGATACTAAGATAGGTTGTTGTGGATAATGAAGTAGATTTTCAAAGTCTTCAGAGAGATTTGGACCATTTGGAAAAGTGGGCTGAAAGATGGCAGATGGAGTTTAATGCTGTTAAGTGTAAAGTGCTACATCTTGGCAGGACAAATCAAAATAGGACGTACATGGTAAATGGTAGGGAATTGAGGAATGCTGTGGAACAGAGGGATCTAGGAATAACTGTGCATAGTTCCCTGAAGGTGGAATCGCATGTAGATAGGGTGGTAAAGAAAGCCTTTGGTGTGCTGGCCTTTATAAATCAGAGCATTGAATATAGGAGCAGGGAAGTAATGTTAAAATTGTACAAGGCATTGGTGAGACCAATTCTGGAGTATGGTGTACAATTTTGGTTGCCTATGTATAGGAAGGATGTCAACAAAATAGAGAGAGTACAGAGGAGATTTACTAGAATGTTTCCAGGGTTCCAGCAACTATGTTACAGAGAAAGGTTGAACAAGTTAGGTCTTTATTCTTTGGAGCGCAGAAGGTTAAGGGGGGACTTGATAGAGGTCTTTAAAATTATGAAAGGGATAGACAGAGTTGACGTGGATAAGCTTTTCCCATTGAGGGTAGGGAAGATTCAAACAAGAGGGCATGACATGAGAATTAAGGGACAGAAGTTTAGGGGTAACGTGAGGGGGAACTTCTTTACTCAGAGGGTGGTGTCTGTGTGGAATGAGCTTCCAGCAGAAGTGGTGGAGGCAGGATCGATTTTAACATTTAAAAGTAAAGTGGATAGGTATATGGACGTGCAGGTAGATGGGACTAGGGGAAAACAAATGGTCGGCACGGACTGGAAGGGCCGAGTGGGCCTGTTTCCGTGCTGTAATTGTTATATGGTTATATGGTTATATTTACATAGAGACCAGGAGGTCTATATTCAATGTGTATTTTGACACTGGACTCATATTTAGGTTATACCTGTTAGTAATGAAATCCTAATCCCTATGTATCAATATAATTGTTATGTTTAGCATTATTCTTTGTGTTTAGTTTTCGAAAAAAAGTGATTAAAAATATTTTAAAAGAAAGAAAGATTAGGAAAAGGGGAAGTACAATGGGATCTGGGGGTCCTTGTTCATCAGTCACTGTAAGTAAGCATGCAGGTACAGCAGGCAGTGAAGGAAGCGATTGGCATGTTGGCCTTTATAACAAGAGGAGTCGAGTATCGGAGCAAAGAGGTCCTTCTGCAGTTGTACAGAGCCCTAGTGAGACCTGGAGTATTGTGTGCAGTTTTGGTCTCCTAATTTGAGGAAGGACATTCTTGCTATTGAGGGAGTGCAGCGTAGGTTCACCAGGTTAATTCCCGGGATGTCATATGCTGAGAGAATGGAGCAGCTGGGCTTGTATACTCTGGAGTTTAGAAGGATGAGAGAGGATCTTATTGAAACATATAAGATTGTTAAGGGTTTGGACACGCTAGAGGCAGGAAACGTGTTCCCGATGTTGGGATGGTCCAGAACCAGGGGTCACACAGTTTAAGAATAAGGGGTAAGCCGGGGCGGGAGATTGCAACCTTCACGTGGTCCGCCCTGTTTCGACAAATGCAATCAACCCAGCGTGCACAATCAAATAAGATCAAATAGAACAAGTTGTCCGACAACCCTAGGCTGTGCAGCCATACACAAGAAGAAGAGAATGGAGCAGCTGGGCTTGTATACACTGGAGTTTAGAAGGACGAGAGGGGATCTTATTGAAATATATAAAATTCTTAAAGGATTGGACAGGCTAGAGGCAGGAACCATGTTCCCGATGTTGGGTAAATCCAGAACCAGGGGCCACACTTTAAGAATAAGGGGTAGGCCATTTAGAACAGAGATGAGGAGACACTTTTTCACCCAGAGAGTTGTGAATCTGTGGAATTCTCCGCCACATAAGGCAGTGGAGGCCAATTCACTGGATGTTTTCAAGAGAGAGTTAGATTTAGCTCTTAGGGTTAATGGACTCAAGGGATAAGGGGGGTGGGGGAGAGAAAGCAGGAACGGGGTACTGATTGGGATGATCAGCCATGATCACATCGAATGGCGGTGCGGGGTCGCAGGGCCAAATGGCCTGCTCCGGCACCTGTTGTCTATGTTCCAATGTTTTTCTTTTTAAACCAGCATCTGCAGTTCCTTTCTACACACACTGCCTGACCCTCACTGAGTTACTCCAGCACTTTCTGTCTTTTTTTTCTGTAAAACAGCATCTGCGATTCCTTTCCAGAGAATCTCCCTGACCCACTGAGTTTACTCCAGCACTTTGTGTCTGTTTTCTCTGTAAACCAGCATCTGCAGTTCCTTTCCACACTCACGGTCTGACCCGCTGAGTTACTCCGGCACTTTGTGGCTTTTTTTCTTTGTAAAACCAGCATCTGCGATTCCTTTCCAGAGAATCTCCCTGACCCGCTGAGTTTACTCCAGCACTTTGTGGCTTTTTCCCCTGTAAAACAGCATCTGCAATTCCTTTCCAGAGAAGCTCCCTGACCCGCTGAGTTACTCCAGCACTTTGTGTTTTTTTTTCTTTGTAAACCAGCATCTGCAGTTCCTTTCCAGAGAAGCTCCCTGACCCGCTGAGTTACTCCAGCACTTTGTGGCTTTTTTCTCTGTAAAACAGCATCTGCGATTCCTTTCCAGAGAGGCTCCCTGACCCGCTGAGTTACTCCGGCACTTTTTTCTTTGTAAAACCCGCGCTTGCAGCTCCCGGTTGTCACTCACCAGGCTTTGGCGACGGCGGGGAAAACGGGGGCCGTTTCATCGGATTCCCGTGGCGGGGCAAGCGACCCTGGAGACCCCCTCAACCCACCCCCACCCCCAACTCCAGTAGTCTTTGCCATTTAACCTAACAGCCGCTGCTGGAGGCCCCGTCGGCAAAATGCTTCAGAGACGCAGAGAGTGGGACTTACGACCGAATTGGGGAACGCGGAAGAGATCCGCTGTTGGAGTGGGAGTCCCACCCCGAACCTCACCGGCCCCCCACAGCCGGGGGTCCCACTGCCCGCGGGGGTCCCACACAGCGCCCTTCCTCAAAGCCCGCTGAGTTTCTCCAGCACTTTTGTCCAACCTTCAATGTTTCCAGCAGCAGCAGCCGCAGTTCTTTCTTAAACACTCCAGCTCCCCGGTTAAGCTTTACCTGAGCTTACCTGGACCTGTAGGGACCCAGATCAGATCAGCCCAGACCCCGAGACGCGGGGATTCAACTCGACACCAGTTTCACTTTGTCACTGGGCGTAGTGGCTTCGGCAAACTGGCGGAAAAGTCACAGCGCCGAAACCAACCCCTTTTGTGCGCTGCGAGCAACTGCAGCCAGACCCACAGATCACTGACGCTGGTTTAAGGGTTACACAAAAAGCTGGAGAGACTCAGCGGGTGCAGCAGCATCTAAGGAGCGAAGGAGATAGGCGACGTTTCGGGTCGAGACCCTTCTTCAGACTGGTCAGGGATCAGGGAAACGAGAGATATAGACGGTGATGTGGAGAGATAAGGAACAATGAATGAAAGATATGCAAAAAAGCATCGATGATAAAGGGAACAAGCCATTGTAAGCTGTTTGTGGTGTGAAAATGAGAAGCTGGTGCGACTAGGGTGGGGGAGGGAGATAGAGATAGAGGGAAAGCCAGGCCCGAGGGCTGAGGGGGAGGTGGGAAGGGGAGGAGACAGCAAGGGTTAACAGAATTGAGAAAATTCAATGTTCAAGCCCAAAGGATGCAGACTCCCCAAGCGGAATATGAGGTGCTGTTCCTCCAACTTGCGGTGTTGCTCACTCTGGCCGTGGAGGAGGCCCAGGACCGAGAGGTCAGGTATGTGGAATGGAGGGGGAGTTGAAGTGCTGAGCCACCGGGAGGTCGGGTTGGTTTTTGCGGACCGAGCGGAGGTGTTCGACGAAACGATCGCCAAGCCTCCGCTTGGTCTCACCGATATAGATCATCTGGCATCTGGAGCAGCGGATGCAGTAGATGAGGTTGGAGGAGGTGCAGGTGAACCTCTGTCGGACCTGGAAGGACTGCTTGGGTCCCTGAAAGGAGTGGAGGGGGGAGGGTGAAGGACAAGTGTTGCATTTCTTGCGGTTGCAAAGGGAAAGTGCCGGGGAAGGGGTAGAGCGGGAGGGGAGGGAAGAATGGACAAGGGAGTTGCGGAGGGAGCGGTCTTTGTGGAAGGCAGACAGGGGGGGAGATGGGAAGATGTGGCGGGTGGAGGGGTCACGTTGGAGGTGGCGAAACTGGCGGAGGACTATCTGTTGTATTTGCCGGCTGGTGGGGTGAACCTGGAGTTATAACATGTCCAGGTTTAAACGCTGGTTTAAACCTGGAGTTAATCTGCCGGAAATAGCAGGGGACTGTGGGTCAAAGGAGGAATTGAGTGAAATCCAGGTCAGTCGGGAAGTGGTGTTGGGTAAATTGAATAGATTAAATGCCGATAAATCCCCAGGGCCAGATAGGCTGCATCCCAGAGTACTTAAGGAAGTAGCTCAGGAAATAGTGGATGCATTAGTGATAATCTTTCAAAACTCTTTAGATTCTGGAGTAGTTCCTGAGGATTGGCGGGTAGCAAATGTAACCCCTCTTTTTAAGAAGGGAGGGAGAGAGAAAACGGGGAATTACAGACCAGTTAGTCTAACATCGGTAGTGGGGAAACTGCTAGAGTCAGTTATTAAAGATGGGATAGCAGCACATTTGGAAAGTGGTGAAATCATTGGACAAAGTCAGCATGGATTTACAAAAGGTAAATCATGTCTGACGAATCTTGTGGAATTTTTCGAGGATGTAACTAGTAGCGTGGATAAGGGAGAACCAGTGGATGTGGTATATCTGGACTTCCAGAAGGCTTTCGACAAGGTCCCACATAAGAGATTAGTATACAAACTTAAAGCATACGGTATTAGGGGTTCAGTATTGATGTGGATAGAGAACTGGCTGGCAAACAGGAAGCAAAGAGTAGGAGTAAAACGGGTCCTTTTCACAATGGCAGGCAGTAACTAGTGGGGTACCGCAGGCTCAGTGCTGGGACCCCAGCTGTTTACAATATATATTAATGATCTGGATGAGGGAATTGAAGGCAATATCTCCAAGTTTGCGGATGACACTAAGCTGGGGGGCAGTGTTCGCTGTGAGGAGGATGCTAGGAGACTGCAAGGTGACTTGGATAGGCTGGGTGAGTGGGCAAATGTTTGGCAGATGCAGTATAATGTGGATAAATGTGAGGTTATCCACTTTGGTGGCAAAAACAGGAAAGCAGACTATTATTTAAATGGTGGCCGATTAGGAAAAGGGGAGATGCAGCGAGACCTGGGTGTCATGGTACACCAGTCATTGAAAGTAGGCATGCAGGTGCAGCAGGCAGTGAAAAAAGCGAATGGTATGTTAGCTTTCATAGCAAAAGGATTTGAGTACAGGAGCAGGGAGGTTCTACTTCAGTTGTACAGGGTCTTGGTGAGACCACACCTGGAGTATTGCGTACAGTTTTGGTCTCCAAATCTGAGGAAGGACATTATTGCCATAGAGGGAGTGCAGAGAAGGTTCACCAGACTGATTCCTGGGATGTCAGGACTGTCTTATGAAGAAAGACTGGATAGACTCGGTTTATACTCTCTGGAATTTAGGAGATTAAGAGGGGACCTTATAGAAACTTACAAAATTCTTAAGGGTTGGACAGGCTAGATGCAGGAAGATTGTTCCCGATGTTGGGGAAGTCCAGGACAAGGGGTCACAGCTTAAGGATAAGGGGGAAATCCTTTAAGACCGAGATGAGAAAGACTTTTTTCACACAGAGAGTGGTGAGTCTCTGGAACTCTCTGCCACAGAGGGTAGTTGAGGCCAGTTCATTGGCTATATTTAAGAGTGAGTTGGATGTGGCCCTTGTGGCTAAGGGGATCAGAGGGTATGGAGAGAAGGCAGGTACGGGATACTGAGTTGGATGATCAGCCATGATCATATTGAATGGCGGTGCAGGCTCGAAGGGCTGAATGGCCTACTCCTGCACCTAATTTCTATGTTCTATGTTTCTATGTCTATGTTTTCTATGTCTATAACATGTCAAGTGAAATCAGCTTTAGTCCTCACATAACAAAGCAAAGAGGTCCTTCTGCAGTTGTACAGGGCCCTAGTGAGACCACACCTGGAGTATTGTGTGGAGGTCTGAAGAAGGGTCTCGACCCGAAACGTCGCCTCTCTCCTTCGCTCCTCAGATGCTGCTGCACCCGCTGAGTTTCTCCAGCCTTTTGTGTTCCCTGGAGTATTGTGTGCAGTTTTGGCCTGTTGGCCTTCATAACAAGAGGAGTCGGAGTATAGTAGCAAAGAGGTCCTGCAGTTGTACAGGGCCCTGGTGAGACCACACCTGGAGTATTGTGTGCAGTTTTGGCCTGTTGGCCTCCTTAACAAGAGGAGTCGAGTATAGGAGCAAAGAGGTCCTTCTGCAGTTGTACAGGGCCCTAGTGAGACCACACCTGGAGTATCGTGTGCAGTTTTGGCCTGTTGGCCTCCATAACAAGAGGAGTCGAGTATAGGAGCAAAGAGGTCCTGCAGTTGTACAGGGCCCTAGTGAGACCACACCTGGAGTATTGTGTGCAGTTTTGGCCTGCTGGCCTTCATAACAAGAGGAGTCGAGTATAGGAGCAAAGAGGTCCTTCTGCAGTTGTACAGGGCCCTAGTGAGACCACGCCTGGAGTATTGTGTGCAGTTTTGGCCTGTTGGCCTCTATAACACGAGGAGTCGAGTTTTAGAGCAAAGAAGTCCTTCTGCAGTTGTACAGGGCCCTAGTGAGACCACACCTGGAGTATTGTGTACAGTTTTGGTCCCCTAAATTGAAATCCATTAACAGAGATAGTCACAACAGGGTCTGAACGCTGCATAGCTGCATGGTTGACAGTATAAACAACAGTGTCCTCTTGAGAATTAATTGTGCTGAGCTCGGGGGAGAGCTCGGAATGTGACCATGAGCTGTTATCACCCTGCATCAGAAAAAATTAGAGCAGGCCTGTTTCCACGGGAACGAGCTCTGACACACAGAGGCAAAATGGTTCATTTTCCGGCAATAGTTGCAAACTTTTCCCATAGTAAGACAAGGAGCCTGTCTTCCATGCAGGCAGTTGCAATTCGGACACCTCTTCTGAGGGTCGTTGCGGGATGCTTGGCTGATAGGGTTCATGGGGCGTCTCCTGTCGGAGTAAGCCTGGGTCATGGGACGTCTGTTAAACGAGTAATCCCACTGTCTAACGAGACCTGTCTGATGTATGGTTTTGTTCTCCTGGGGGTCAGAGAGAACGACAAATTCTGCGGTGCGGCACGCGTGCACCGCTTCATCCAAGGTGAGATCAACCTTCCTTAGAAGCTCAGATTTGAGCTTGAGATCACTTATTCCATTCACCAAAATGTCTCGAGTCAACTCATCAGTCAGCTCTTCAGCAGACAGCTGCTGAAATCTGCACCGCTGAGCAAGGTACAATAAATCTGCTATAAACGTGTCAGCTCGCTCTCCTGGGAGCTGTCGTCGAGAAAAACACTTGGCACGGTCCAGGATATGGTTGGATGGGAGATCGCATATCTGGCTAAATTTACCCAGTAACAAATTATAATTGTCGGGAGACTCCGCTGGAGTTATTACCTGGTCGGTGTCACCAAGAACCAATCAGGGGCATATCTGAAGGTTCTGGAGCGACGTAGAGCTTCTAGCCCAGCAAGATGGAGTGAAAGGGAAGCCTTTGCAGCACCGGGGTGAGTCCGGTGTGCAACACTGATGAAGTGTCGGCTGTCTATTTCAGAGGGGGCCCAGTGTTCGCTGGTATCAGCATCAAAGACTAGAGGGTCGGGCATTCAGCACGAGGACAAGATGGTGAGAAATAAAAGCTCAGTAAACACGTCAAAACCGTTGAACAGTTCGGATCCCACTTCTGACACCATGTAAACGATGTGCAACTGATCACAATAGATCATTAGATCAAACATAACTTTAATCACTGCTGTACAAGCACAGCATAGGAAGCTGTCTGCCCACAGGACCTCATGCAGCATCTGACTGACTGCAGGAGGAGGGGATATAGCTCTGGTGATTGGGTGGAGTTAGTAAAGCCAGCAACATGTGGTTACTGGCTGAACAGCATCAATCTACAGTCCTGGACTCCCCCAACATCATCCTTCTAAACTCCAGAGTGTACAAGCCCAGCCGCTCCATGCTTTCAGCATATGACAGTCCCGCCATCCCGGGAATTAACCTGGTGAACCTACGCTGCACTCCCTCAATAGCAAGAATGTCCTTCCTCAAATTAGAGGATCAAAATTGCACACAATACTCCAGGTGTGGTCCCACTAGGGCCCTGTACAACTGCAGAAGGACCTCTTTGCTCCTATACTCAACTCGTCTTGTTATCAAGGCCAACATGCCATTCGCTTTCATCACTGCCTGCTGTACCTGCACGCTTACTTTCATAGACTGATGAACAAGGACCCCCAGATCCAGGCACGTGCCGTCAGGGTAGGCAAGGTAGGCTCTGTCTACACTGACTAAAATTATGAAATGGCAATTCTTAAATATAAATAGTAAAGGCATGGGAGAATTATGCCTGTGTAAGAGATCGATCTCCTAGGTAGGCATAATTCTCCATGCCTTTCATCCGCAGCGCTTGTAACACGGGAAGGTCTGTGCAGCCCACGGGCCGTCAGCGCTGCCTGAGCCGTCAGTTTCAAGGGGAGCTGAAGGCAGCAGGAATTCTGCCTTTGCAGTACTGCGCATGCGTAGCAGCCTACTGCGCAGGCCCAGCGCGAGTTTCTTGGCGGGACTTTCAAATATGGATTGCCATTATTTTAATAGTATCTCAGGAAACAAAGAGTGAAGAATGGACTTAATGTACCATTAACGTGGTAAGTGCATTTCTTCGTGCTTTATGTTTTTAAATGCTGTATTTCCCGGGGTGGGGGGAGAGCTCCGTTCACAGTGTTTGGGGAGTCTGGCGTTGTGAAGGAGAGGTTCGGGGTCAGTAACCCGCTTGCCACGCTCCGGTCTGAGTGCAGGTAGATGGGACTAGGTGAGAGTAAGTGTTCGGCACAGAGTGAAAGGGCCGAGATGGCCTGTTTCCGTGCTGTAATTGCTAGGGTACACAAAAGGCTGGAGAAACTCAGCGGGTGCAGCAGCATCTAAGGAGCGAAGGAGATAGGCGACGTTTCGGGTCGAGACCCTTCTTCAGACTGCTATATGGTTTTATTGTGGCCGGGGAGTGAATTAGCTTGGGTGGCTGCCGCAGCGCTCCGGGCACGGACAGCAGAACTGGCCGCCACTTCGAGGAAGGAAGCAGCTCGGGTGACTGACTTTGAGCGGCCGCCGGGACCCTGCCACTTCAGCCACTTCAGCCCCGTCTGCTAGTCCCCGTCTCCTCTGGCTGTGCTCTCCGTCTGAACATCTCTCACCTGCCGCTCGCCGGCCGGCATCCCGCAAATCTTTAAATTCCGACAGCGCGTTCACGGGACCAGTTGAGGTTACTCGGCTGTGGGAATTTAAGGATTTGCGGGATGCGGTTGACATGAGCGAAGCCGGCGAGCGGCAGGTGAGAGATGTTCAGACGGAGAGCACTGCCAGAGGTGAGCGGGCCGGCAGAAGGCGCTGAAGTGGCAGCCGGTTCTGTTGTCGGGTCCCGGCGGCCGCTCACACCCGAGCTGCTTCTATCCCCGGAAGTGGCGGCCAGTTCTGCTGTCCGTGCCCGGAGCGCTGCGGCAGCGGTGAGTGAGTCTGACATGATCTCTGACTCCCCTCCTTTTCAACACTCCTGCCCTCCCCGCATCTTTAACCCCTGGCACAGACTCTCCACACGCTGTGAAAGGAACTCTCCCTCCAAATGGACCCTTGAATTAGTATTGTCATTCAATAAGATGACAACTGATTCAACATCCCGGTGTGCTCCCGTTTTTCCCACCATCTCTCCACCTGCCTTCATCCTCCGTCCTCCACCCATTCAGTGATTTAAAAAATGAAGGAGATTGAGAATCCTTCGAAAATTGAATTGTTACTTATTTTTTATTTTTTACGAAGAGAGCCATCTGCGCATGCGCGGTTAAAGATTTTTTTTTTAAAGCTGGCTGACTGCCCAGATCCCGTTGTACTTCCCCTTTTCGCTTGACACCATTTAGATAATAATCTGCCTTCCTGTTTCTTCTGTAGGACAGTAAACTCTGACTTGAAAGTATAAAATGAAAATAAAACGCAAAGGGCTGGAGGAACTCAGCGGGTCAGGCTGCGCTGGTCAGGCCGCATTTGGAATATTGTGAGCAACTCTGGGCCCCGTATCTGAGGAAGGATGTGCCGGCTCTGGAGAGGGTCCAGAGGAGGTTTGCAAGAACGATGCCAGGAATGAGTGGGTTAACCTACGATGAGCGTTTGTCGGCACTGGGCCTGTACTCGCTGGAGTTTAGAAGAATGAGGGGGGGGGGGGGGGGGACCTCATTGAAACGTTACCGAATAGTGAAAGGCTTGGATAGAGTGGATGTGGAGAGGATGTGTCCACTAGTGGGAGAGTCTAGGACCAGAGGTCACAATCTCAGAATTAAAGGACGTTCTTCTAGAAAGGAGATGAGGAGGAATTTCTTTAGTCGGAGGAATGTGAATCTGTGGGATTCATTGCCACAGACGGTGGTGGAGGCCAAGTCAGTGGATATTTTTAAGGTGGAGATTGACGATACAGGTGTCAGGGGTTATGACAAGGGAGAAGGCAGGAGAATGGGGATTAGTTTAGTTTAGAGATACAGCGCGGGAATAGGCCCTTTGGCCCACCGGGTCCGCGCTGACCAGCGCTCCCCACACAATATCCTACACACACTCGGGACAATTCACATTTACACCAAGCCAATGAACCTACAAACCTGCACGTCTTTGGAGTGTGGGAGGAAACCGACGATCTCGGAGAAAACCCACGCGGAGAACGTACGGTTTTAATTTGCGTACAGTTTATCTTCAGACACTAGTTTATTAGTTGAGAGATGCAGCGTGGGGTAGGGCCCTTCGGCCCATCTAGTCCATGCCGCACACCAGTTCTATCCCACACATGAGGGCAATTTACAGAGGCCAATTAACCTGCAAACCGGCAGGTGTTTGGAATGTGGGAGGAAACCGGAGCACCCGGAGAAAACCCACGCGGTCCCACTGCAGACTCCGTACTGACAGCACCCGTAGTCGGGATCGAACCCATGTCCCTGCGCTGTGAGGCAGCAACTCTACCATGACCTCCGGTTAGGAGGGAGAGATAGATCAGCCATGATTGAATGGCGGAGTAGACTTGATGGGCCGAATGGCCTAATTCTTCTCCTATCACTTATGGCTTATGACCTGTGTGTATACACACAACACACGGAACCTTTTTCTCGTTTATTATATTGTTTACAGCATGCCGTGTTGGGCCGAATGGCCTCATCCTGCTCCTATCACTTATGGCCTTATGACATGTTTGTGTATGTGTGTATATATATTCACACTGAACTCTCTTCTCGTTTATTATAATAGACAATAGGTGCAGGAAATGGCCATTCGGCCCTTCAAGCTAGCACCTACATTCAATGTGATCGTGGCTGATCATCCCCAATCAGTACCCCGTTCCTGCCTTCTCCCCATATCCCCATGACTCAGCTATTTTTAAGAGCGCTATCTAGCTCTCTCTTCAAAGCATCCAGAGAACCGGCCTCCACCGCCCTCTGAGGCAGAGAATTCCACAGACTCACCACTCTCTGTGAGAAATAATCTTTCCTCATCTCTGTTCTAAATGGCTTACCCCTTATTCTTAAACTGTGGCCCCTGGTTCTGGACTCCCCCAACATCGGGGATATGTTTCCTGCCTCTAGCGCGTCCAAACCCTTAATAATCTTATATGTTTCAATGAGATTCCCTCTCATCCTTCTAAATTCCAGAGTGTACAAGCCCAGCTGCTCCATTCTCTCAGCATACAACAGTCCTGCCATCCCGGGAATTAACCTGGTGAACCTATGCTGCACTCCCTCAATCACAAGGATGTCCTTCCTCAAATTAGGGGACCAAAACTCTACACAATACTGCAGATGTGGTCTCACCAGAGCCCTATACAACTGCAGAAGAACCTCTTTACTCCTATTGTGAAATCCTCTTGTTATGACGGCCAACAGGCCAAAACTGCACACAATACTCCAGGTGTGGTCTCACCAGAGCCCTATACAACTGCAGAAGGACCTCTTTGCTCCTATACTCAACTCCTCTTGTGATGAAAGCCAACAGGCTGATGTTGGGAAGGTCCAGAACAAGGGATCACAGTTTAAGGATAAGGGGGAAGTCTTTTAGGACCGAGATGAGAAAATCATTTTTCACACAGAGAGTGGTGAATCTGTGGAATTCTCTGCCACAGAAGGTAGTTGAGGCCAGTTCATTGGCTATATTTAAGAGGGAGTTAGATGTGGCCCTTGTGGCTAAAGGGATCAGGGGGTTATGGAGAGAAGGCAGGTACAGGATACTGAGTTGGATGATCAGCCATGATCATATTGAAGGGCTGAATGTCCTACTCCAGCGCCTATTGTCTTTGATTTTATGTTTCTAAACTGCACACAATACTCCATTACATGATGGCATGGTTTACAGCATGCCATGTCGGGCCGAATGGCCTCCTTCTGCTCCTGAGACGGGTTCTTGCAAGCTGTGGATCCACACATCCCTGCAACACAACAATGAACTTGGACGCCAGACAGCTTGGGAAACACAAACGTTTAATCGGTAACAGTGCACTCGCTGAAAATAAATGTATACAACTCGATAACTGCCCGCACACATCATCATCCATCACCCGCTCTCGAAGCATAGGGGGGGTCGGGGTCCGAAAGGTAGCTGGAGAAGGGTCTAGTCTGCTTTCCGTAGACCCCATTAGCAAAGGTGTCGCGAACGAGGACCTGGAAAACACAATTCAGTCAACACCACAAACTCAAATAAGCTCTGAACTACTTAAGACTATTAATATTATTCCACAATAGTTTTCCATGTGTAGGTTTGCCGGAAAGTGGGAGAGTCTTGGACTCGAGGTCACAGCCTCAGAACTAAAGGACATTCTTTCACAAAGAAATTTCTTTAGTCAGAGGGTGGTGAATCTTTTTTTAGGCCCTTCGGACATTCTTGCTATTGAGGGAGTGCAGCGTAGGTTTACAAGGTTAATTCCCGGGATGGCAGGACTGTCATATGCTGAGAGAATGGAGCAGCTGGGCTCGTACACTCTGGAGTTTAGAAGGATGAGAGGGGATCTCATTGAAACATACTCGTGGACATTTTTCATCATGCTAGAAAAAAACGCCCCGACCTACGTGATGCCACGATTGCCTTTATAACAAGAGGAATCGAATATAGGAGCAAAGAGATCCTTCTGCAGTTGTACAGGGCCCTAGGGAGACCACACCTGGAGTATTGTGTACAGTTTTGGTCCCCTAATTCCCGGGATGGCGGGACTGTCATATGCTGAAAGAATGGAGCAACTGGGCTTGTACACTCTGGAGTTTAGAAGGATGAGAGGGAGATCTCATTGAAACATATAAGATTGTTAAGGGTTTTGGACAGGCTAGAGGCAGGAAACATGTTCCCGATGTTGGGGGAGTCCAGAACCAGGGGCCACACAGTTTAAGAATAAGGAGTAAGCCATTTAGAACGGAGACGAGGAAACACTTTTTCTCACAGAGAGTTGTGAGTCTGTGGAATTCTCTGCTTCAGAGGGCGGTGGAGGCCGGTTCTCTGGATACTTTCAAGAGAGTGCTAGATAGGGCTCTTAAAAATAGCAGAGTCAGGGGATATGGGGAGTAGACAGGAACGGGGTACTGATTGGGGATGATCAGCCATGATCACATTGAATGGCGGTGCTGGCTCGAAGGGCCGAATGGCCTACTCCTGCACCTACTGTCCATTGTCTCTGAAGTACACAAGAGTATTATTATTATTCCACTATTGTTTTTTATGTGTAGTTTGCGTGTGTACGGGGAAGTGGGAGAGTCTAGGACTAGAGGTCACAGCCTCAGATTTAGAGGACATTCTTTCAGGAAGGAGATGAGGAGGAATTTCTTTAGTCAGATGGTGACCACTGCCCAGTCCATCATCGGCTCTGACCTCCCTACCATCGAGGAGATCTATCGCAGTCGCTGCCTCAAAAAGGCTGGCAGCATCATCAAGGACCCACACCATCCTGGCCACACACTCATCTCCCCGCTGCCTTCAGGTAGAAGGTACAGGAGCCTGAAATCTGCAACATCCAGGTTCAGGAACAGCTTCTTCCCCACAGCCATCAGGCTATTAAACTCGCCAGCAAACAGACTCTGAACTGTAACAGCCTATTGCACTTTATCTGTTTATTTATGTGTGTATATATATATTCTATGGTATATGGACACACTGATCTGATCTGTATTTATGCCTACTATATTCTGTCGTGCTGCAGCAAGCGAGAATTTCATTGTCCTATCTGGGACACATGACATTGACTTGGCTTGCCTTGAATCTTTTTTTAGTTTAGTTTAGTTTAGAGATACAGCGCGCAAACAGGCCCTTCGGCCCACCGGGTCCGTGCCGACCAACGATCCCCGCACACTAACACCATCCTACACCCACTAGGGACAATTTTTACATTTACACCAAGCCAATTAACCTACAAACCTGCATGTCTTTGGAGTGTGGAAGGAACTATTCCTGATATAGTAGTGGCCAGAGGATCTGGGGTGACGGAGGAACTGAAGGAAATCCACATTAGGCAGGAAATGGTGTTGGATAGACTGATGGGACTGAAGGCTGATAAATCCCCAGGGCCTGATGGTCTGCATCCCAGGGTACTTAAGGAAGTGGCTCTAGAAATCGTGGATGCATTGGTGATAATTTTCCAATGTTCTATAGACTCAGGATCAGTTCCTGTGGATTGGAGGTAGCTACGGATGCTATCCCACTTTTTAAGAAAGCGGGAGAGAGAAAAACGCGGAATTATCGAACAGTTAGCCCGACATTGGTGGTGGGGAAGATGCTGGAAGACAATTACAAAAAATGAAATAGCCAAACATTATGAATAGCAGTAACAGGATTGGTCGAGTTGAGTCAGCATGGATTTAGAGGGGAAATCATGCTTGACTAATCTTCTGGAATTTTTTGAAGATGTAACTAGGAAAATGGGGTACACGGGAGAGTCAGTGGATGTAGTGTATCTGGACCATTTCAGAAAGCATTTGATAAGGTCCCACATAGGGAGATTAGAGGGCAAATTAGGACACAATGGTTTGGGGGTCATAGGGTGTTGACATGGCTCAGAAGTGGTTGGCAGACAGGAAACAAAGAGTAGGAATAACGGGTTCCTTTTCAGAATTGCAGGCAGTGCTATTGGAGGTACCGCAAGGCTCGGTTGCTGGGACCGCAGAATTTACAATATACTCAGGATTTGGATGACGGGATTCAAAAGTACACTTCGCAAGTTTGCAGATGACACAACAGCTGGGTGGCAGTGGAAGTGTGAGGAAGATGCTATGAGAATGCAGGGTGACGTGGACAGGTTGGGGGGATGTGGGCGATTGCATGGCAGATGAAGTTTAATGCGGATAAATGTGAGGTTATCACTATGGTAGCCCCCAAACAGGAAGGCAGATTACTATTCTTAAATGGCATCAGTGGGGGGAAAAGGGGAAGTTACAAGGGATTGGGAGGTCCTTGATTCATCAGTCTATGAAAGTAAGCATGCTGGTTACAGCAGGCAGTGAAGGCAAGCCAAAATGGCATGTTGGCCTATATAACAACAGGAGTTGAGTATAGGAGCAAAGAGGTCTTCTGCAGTTTGACCAGGAGCCTAGTTGCGACCACACCAGGAGTATTGTGTGCAGAGTTTTGGTCCCCTAATTTGTGGAAGGAACATTCTTGCTATTGAGGAGTGCAGCGCAGGTTCACCAGGTTAATACCCGGGATGGCGGGACTGTCAATGCAGTGGAGAATGGAGCAGCTGGGCTTGTATATACTGTAGTTTTATGGAAGTTTGAAGGATGAGAGGGGTGATCTCATATAATGTATCAATTAATCAATATCGATCTGATCTTAGATTATAGATGATTATCAGAATCTAAGAAAAGTACAAGATTGTTAATGGTTTGGGACACGCTAGAGGGCAAGAAACTGTTCCCGATGTTGGGGAGTCAGAACCAGGGGGCAACACACAGTTAAGAATAAGGAGTAAGCCAATTAGAAACGAGACGGGGCAAGGAAGGGAAGTTGTGGAATCTGTGGGAATACTCTGTTCAGCGGGGGTGGAGGCAGGTCTTGGATGCTTTCAGAGAGAGCTAGTTAGGGCTCTTAAAGATAGGGGAGGGTCTTTTTTTTTTTTCAGGGGATATGGGAGAAGGCAAGGAACGGGCTGTATGATTGGGGATGATCAGCCATGTCATTTGGGTGGCGGTGCTGGCTCGAAGGGTCGGATGGGCCTCCTCTCACCTGTTGGGACGGGGATGGGGATGGAGAGAAGAGGGAGAGCAAGGTTACCCCCCCCCCCCCCTAGAAGTTGGAGAAGTCAGCGTCATACGCTGGGGTGTTCCAGCTGCCAAGGCAAAATATAAGGCGCTGCTCCTCCAGTTGTAGCTGCCTGACCGTTGAGTACTCTGCATTTGTGTTACGTTCCCCACAGATGCCGGCCCGACCCGCTGAGTTCCTCCGGACACTTTGGACCCGCCGACCCGCTTCAAACCACCATTGCTTGGTTACTGATGGCCTATTGAGGGAGGAGGCCATGGGCTGATCTACCAGTGTGCCAGGCTAGGGGATTGTACAGGAGCCACCCTCAGGTAGCGGAGATGTTGAGGACCACCCCCCCCCCAACTCCCCACCCCCCACTCCGCCAGTTTATACCCTTACCCCTGCTTTTTCCCGCCAGTTCTCAGGGTTTTAGTTTCTCTTTGGAAGAAATGACAGCGAGAGGTTTGCGAGGCAATCACTCATGTTCAGCCCTCCCGCTGCCTCCTCTCAACCTTCCCTCCATCCTTCCCACTCCTTCTTCCAGCCCTCCCTTCCCCCTCTCCCTGTCCATGCTCCCTCTGTCCCTCTCTCAATGCCCCCGCCCTCTCCCTATTCTCTCCTACCCCCCTCTCCTCCCTCCTCCCCCTCTTGTATTTATACAGATATATGGTCTATGGTACATGGACACGCTGATGGTTCTGTGATATGCCGTCTCTTTTATGTTGTGCTGAAGCAAAGCAAGATGTCTTTGTCCTATCTGGGGGGGACACACGGACAATAATATCTCTGTACCTCTTGAATCTTGAATTGTTTCCTGACTCTAGCATGTCCAAACCCTTAATAATCTTATTATGTTTCAAAAGGTCCATGCCAGCATAACAGCGCAACTTCTGTGTCTCCCGCGGACTCTGTGTGACCCTGGGTCACGTCCCTGTGTTCTCGCGACTCTGTGTGATGTGCATGATCCGTGACTGTGTCACCAGTATATGTGTCTCTGAGTCTCCGGGACTGAACTTGTGTCTCTGTGACCTTGTGACTCGTCTCTGTGTCAATTGTGACTGTGTTCTTATTCTCTGTGACTCTGGTCTCTGTGCCTCTCGGGGTCTCTGTTGTCTCTTTGTCTCTGTATCTCTGTATCTCAGTGACTCTGTGGACTCGGTTGCTCTGTGACTCTGTGACTGTGACTAGGACTGTGTCTCTGAGTGTCTGTCGTCTCAGTGACTCTGTGTCCCTGTGTGTTACGTGACTTGGTGTCTGTGCTCTGATGTCTCTGTGCGCTCGGTGTCTCTGTGACTCTGTGACTGTGTCTCTGTGGCTATGTGGCTCAGTGTCTGTGACTCTGTGTCTCTGTGACT